>JARFJB010001285.1:0-35380 GCA_036346205.1 Vesta saturnalis
CTATTATATTGTGTAATATTAAGAAAATCAGTAAAATGGTTTATAATTAACGTACGCTTATCCTTAACAGGAATGTTATTATAATTAGGTATATTCAAATCACCGACAACAAGAATTTTATTTTAGCGTAATGTAAGTTGGTGTAAATGATACGCCACTGAATTTTTAATGAAGCCTTAGTTATCGTATGAAGGAATATTTGAATATAAAATTTGGTTGAGAAATAATGTTTTGAGTAAATTTTTACTGATACGGCACTGGTAAAACTACTGGTGTTTTTGCTACTGTGTATGAAGGAATTTGAACTAAAGAAATGGTTGTAGACGTACGAATGAGTGAGTTTGTGGTATATTGAAATTGTATTAACGTGCAGTAAGGAATATGGATGCATGTTTTTGATTGTGGAAATTTTTGGTAATGTGCATTATTGGTAAATTGAATGCGTATGTGTACATAAAGGGACATTAGAGTGGGATGATTTCAGAAAATGATGCGGAAATCAAATTCTAGCACAGGCAAGATATGTATGAAAAGACAAAGAACGACCTGGTGAATATACTGAATGAATATGGTGATGATAGGTGATTTACTCGAGGAGATTTTATAAATTTTCACGTAAAATAAAGATGGCGGCGGGTATTGTACAGGGTAGCGTGATTGAGTACATGTTGGACATTGTAACGCGCTTATAGTAGGTAGATTTTGAATTTAGCGCGAGATGCATTTGGAAAGAAGGGCTAAAGGCATATAAGGGAGTGCTCGTCTTGAGATAAGCTTAAGCGTTGACGAGAGTAGACGTCGCGCGCGTTGTGTTATTAATTAACGCTTAGAATATTTTAGTGCGGGGGTTTTGTTTATGAAAATCGTAATGTGTACAGCGTATAAGTAGAACCACTGCAATAACCTTTAGTGGGATTGATAATAAGTAGACGTTCATAAATAAACCAATTAGTTAATTGAGGGTTGAAGGAAAAACTATTTTATATTATTTTTCTTCAATAAATTAAAAGTGCTTACGCAGATCTGAAAATTAAACAAGTATTTTGTTAAAAGTGTTTAGTACAGCGCGTAACCACTTAAGTAACCGCTTAAGTTATCGGACCGAAATTTGTAAAAGTAGCTTAAAGAAGTGGTGGTTTTATGAACTTTCGAAATATATTCCTACAATCGTCACCAAATACAATTCGGTTGTATAAAAAAACAAGTAAAGTGATTCGATATCCAAAGGGGAAGCAAACATACCCTTTGTGTTAAACGTGTATGTAGCACATAAATACGATATTATGCTAAATTAAAAGAAAACAAAATGACCATGAAGACACGTGAATGAAGAACTAACCGTTCGCGGGTGCGTTAAGGAATACGGTTGTTGTGTGTGTACCCAAAGGGCTGGCCAATTTAAATGCCGTTAGCAAATAAAGGATTAGGTCTCACCGATTAAATGGACTACATATACCGGCAGAAAACGGATTAAATAACCTTTACTGTAAGAAATTAGCTATAAGACTTATTGACGAATACGAGCACGATCACTTTTTTAAGATAATTTTTTTTCTTTGCTTTGACGATTATTCATTTAAGTTAAAATAAAAAAAAAGGTAATCGTGCTGTATCGATATTTTTGTGTATGTTTAGTTCTAAGATTTGGGGATTTTTTTTTAATTAGGGCTATTTGGTTGTTTCGACCACGGTTGTATAAATATTTATCCACAATATATGTACAGAGTGTTTAAATTATTTCGTTGTTTATTTGTGATATTGACTTGACTGGTTACATATTTTTAATAAATGAAAGTAATCTTTATCTTATTTTAAAAATTATTATTAATTTTATAATAATTTACCTTATTTTATATTGGAGATTAAGGATCGATCTGACATCTTGTATTGGCCAGATCGTTAACAAAATTTCAGTAAAAATTTGGAAAGTAAAGCAGAACATTAGTAACAAAATACTCAATTTTGATTTAGTATTTGCATAAAGCATAACGTTTATAATTGTGACATAAGCATAAATATATTTATGAATATCTAACTAAGATCACTAAAGTTGGTATCTTAATAAAATGTAAAGAGATCATTAATGAGGAAAGTTATTTAACAATTAACGAGTAGTTTTCATTGAGATAACAAATATCATTAGATCGTTGCGTTTATTCAATTAAAAAACAACATAAGTTAACGTTTTATTTCTATGCATTGCAGTTTCTGTTTATACAGGGTGTGTTCAGTAAGATATAACGAACCGTGTATCACTAAATTTTCTGAAGTTTTGAGTTGATTTGTTTGGAAATATGTTGGACTTTGAGAAGTTAGTGTATGAGATTTTACTGAGTAGGCTGTTTTCCACAATCAAACAGGATTAATTTACCATCTAAGACGATTTTAGCAAAATTTAAGATTGTGGTGGCACCAAGAGATATTTCCCGGACTGAACTGTATAAGTTGTGAATTTATGGTAAGTGTAAGGCGTTTGAGCTTGTTCAATCATTTTACTCCTTATCTCGACCCCGCCCATTTCCACTGTAGATAACCCGCTTACTAATGTAAGCATATGCGACGCCTAGTGTGGATTGTATGTGTAACATTATTTCTAATTTACGATCACATCGAAAAACATTGAGAGTGTTAGGTAAAAGTTCGTTGTTACAAATGTCAGTAGTAAAAGTGCAGATTCCACGACACAAATAGCATCATAATCACAACTTCACCCAAATGCGTAGAGATAATCAATTTTAGATCTCAATCCTCAAACGTTCTGGTAGTAACATTTTAAAGTTTTAGCAGTTTGATAGAAGTTGATAACCAATTATGTTATCCAAGATCAAATTACAAAATTGCAAAAATGGGGCTCAATTAACCAACTCGACCTTATGCCAAGCTTGAATATCTTTAGTTAGTACGCGAGAATATATTAAACCATAAACATGTTTTACGCTAAACGCTATTTTCAAATAAATCAACTCAACATATCTTCAATTAAAGGTAACAACTAGGTGTAAGTTTTTTTTGTTTAAATACATTAATTTCAATACTCTTTCTATTTGCTTAAATCATTGAGTAATATGGTTATGGTAATAAAAATTTCCATTTTGTAACTATGGATAATGTTTTTAAACCAAATTTAAATGTTTATTTGGTATGAGTAAAACATTATTTTCTTCTACTTTTTCTAAAAAGTTATCTCTTTTACAGATTATTTGATGTTGGAGGTCAAAGATCAGAAAGGAAAAAATGGATTCATTGCTTTGAAGATGTTACAGCGATTATTTTCTGTGTAGCTATGTCCGAATATGACCAAGTACTTCACGAGGACGAAACGACCGTAAGTTAATTTTTTTTTTCATTAGAAATTACGGAAACTGGTGACATTTTTAAGAGAAACCAACGCGACAATTTAGCGTCGCGTGCTACCGTCCACCGCTCTGGTTTTCTTATTTACTAGAACAATCTATGGCATTATCAGAACATAATTTTTTAATACTACGGTAATTGTTTTAATGGTTTCGAACATTGACGCCAGTAGAAGATGAGATTGCTATTTAAAATTGCACAATTGCAGTAGTTTGGGAGCGGGAGGTAGAGCACGGCGTTATAATGTTACCATCGAACCGTTGTTCATAATACAAAAAATGTCACTCTCCATAAGAGATGCATATTGCCCACTAAGAATTCAAATTAGTTAAGTGGAGTTGATCGGCGTATTTCCACAGTTTATGCTTTTAGAGCGCGACGTTTCGGAAGCGGACTCTGCTTCCGTCATCAGGCTTAGTCCTGAGAAGGACTGTTTTCGCACTTGAGTCGAATTCATATGTTATATATATAATTTTTCCCAGCACTACTACTCAGATTCGAACTTGGTACCTTTCACTTACTAGTCTGACCCTTTACCGCTGAGCCACAGAGTAATCCAATATATTAATTTATATATATATATATATATATATATACTTTTCGTGGTTGCAGAAGCTCGATTATTGATCCATATGTCATTCACACTAGCTTGTTGATGTCGAGTTGGTTCTTCTAGTTTCCGATTGATTGGTGTTCCATCGATTTGGCCTTTGTTGTTAGTATGTTTCAGCGCTTTTGAATCGTGGTCTTCAGTCATGTTGCGTCTTATCTTCTATTTGCTTGCGGACTTGTATTATGTGTAATCGCGTTATTTAGTGTCTTCTTCTAAATCAGCATAATATCATACAAATGCTCGACAAATACGAAGGATAGGCAGAAATACAAGATACGGACTGCTTCAAATCGACCTGAACGCTCAGGTTGTATAACCAAACCAAACCATACAATGAAGTCAGAATTCCAGATTGTGTATACAACTACCATGCGAATGCTGAGGCATACATGAAATGAGTACCACTCAAAGTGAGAAGGCACAAAACAAGCGCAAGGGCAAACAGAAAGATCAAGAATCGCTGAACATGTCTGAACAGAAGACCACGATCCAATGGGATAACATACAGATAGTGGCAAAGGACGAGAACACAATCGCGAAACTCAAAGAAGCACAACATCGCATGCAGAAACCAAGTAGTGTAGAAATGAAACCCATATGGATTCCAATAATGCTGGAAGAGCTTAAAATACACTGCGTATTACGGCGCAACATGCGCAATAAACTCTGCGCAACACGAAAGTTTAATATATTATATATATATATATATATATATATATATATATATATATATATATATATATATATATATATATAATATATACTAAAAATATATATTGGATTACTCAGTGGCTCAACGGTAAAGGTGTCAGACTAATAATGAAAGGTACCAAGTTCGAATCTGAGAGTAGTCAAGTGTTAGGAAAAATTATATATAACATATGAATTCGACTCAAGTGCGAAAACAGTCCTTCTCAGGACTAAGCCTGATGACGGAAGCAGAGTCCGCTTCCGAAACGTCGCGCTCTAAAAGCATAAACTGTGGAAATAGGCCGATCAACTCCACTAATAGGGGACCACAGTTACAAAACACTTATAATACGGAATTCAAATTAGTACTTAACTTTTTGCTTAACCTCCAAGACTACGCATTAACTGCAAACTCTCTTCCTTTTTTCAGAATCGAATGCAAGAAAGTTTAAAACTGTTTGATTCCATTTGTAACAACAAATGGTTTACGGACACATCCATTATCCTTTTCTTAAACAAAAAAGATTTATTTGAAGAAAAAATTAGGAAATCGCCTCTTACTATATGTTTCCAAGAATATGCAGGTAAGTTTTATTTAAATTCTTCCATAATGTTCTAAACGATATTACTTATTTACTAAAAATGGATTATACAAATACTTAGGTCTTTTTATTTTTACAAAATAAACTATTTTGAATGTTTTATTGTTTCCTGGTAACTGGTTATTATTAAAAAACTATTCAGGCTTGTCGATCTTATTTCTTGAGACAACTTTAGTGTTTGCCATGAAAACTTTTCTAAAGTGAATCGCGGCTGTCTACAACATCCGTTGTGTAGTTACTGCACCTTGGGCCCACAGAGAATTACATGCGGTCAATGAACGTTCGTAGGCAACTTTGCAATTTAGTTGAATTGACCGGCCTATTACTACAGTTTTTTTAGAATGCAACTCGCTTAAAACTAAAGGAAGTCACTTACATAGCACTGGCAGAAAATACGATAAGCCAGCCTAATGTAGAAATGAAACCCATATGGAAGAGCTTAGGCAGTACACACATGTACAATAGGTTACTGTACAACGTACACAATAAACTACCGCGCAATCACGAAATAGTTCTCTGGACTAATCCTAATGACGAAAGAAGACTCCGCTTCTAAAATGTCGCGCTGTACAAACAAAAACTGCTGAAATAGGCCAATCAAGCCAACTACTATGAGACTACAGTTACAAAACACTTATAATACAGAATTTGCACGTTTCTTCGCTTCGGATTCCCTGAAAACGTAAGTATTTCTTAAAAATCTGAACACCCAGTGTTTAAAAACGGCTATTATTCTGAAAAACTTTGGGTGCCGATCAAATGAGTACTGTTTAAACCTGTTTACCACAAATGACTTTTACCTCAAACGTACCTCTTTTCCAAACTAACATGTTCGAATCACTAAATGGTTTGGGTAAACACCTTTTCTTGTCTTGCAGAAATGCAAACGTTTTTATAAACAACCTGACATATTGCGGAAATACCTAAATGTTCCTATCTGAAACATCTAAATGATGCAACAAAGTTTATTAACCTTGATCAATTTTATTTAGCCCTCAGGAATTTGACCTAAGTTCTAGAAAGGAAAAGGCAATATTTCGTTTAAGTTTCCTTGAGCCCTTCAACAATCATTTAGCCATACAAACATTACGTATATATGATTGGAATTAAGGATATGGTGGATAATCAAAAATTATTATGGGAAAAACTACCCCAGCATTCGAAAACATGGTGTTTAATACCATGGCTACTGAAAAAAAACCCTCAAGATAGAAACGGAATCGAACTCATTTTGAATCAACAGGTCGTGTCACCACTTTTACAGCACATAGAGAAACCTCCCTTAAAAATTAACTTGATAATGAAAAGATTTTTAGTTTATTTTACAAACGTATAGCTTATATAGCTTATTTTTAGTTGTAATAATTTAGAAAGTTATGTTTCAATTTTTTACCTTCTGCTGCAAATCCCGTAAACCAAATCTAATTAATCAGAAAACGTATAACCTTACAAGGGTGGTTTGATAACTAACCTAGTTTGATATTAAAGAAAATTTGAGTTTCGAGATTTTCCTGTGTACGTTCAACGTACGTTTAGTCAAATGTTTTACCAGTTTCACGTGTTTTTCACGGAAATAACTGTCTTTCAAGATAATCGATTACTTTCTTCATGACCCTTACATTTGAGTTTAGGGAACAGATCTTAGTAAATATTTATATGTATGTTCGTGCTCATGTGTGTTTATGTTTGTGGATGTTCATGTTTGTTAATACTCATATTCATGTTTATGTTCATTTTTACGTTTATGATCATGTTATGTTTACATCTATATTTATACTTATATTCATGTTGTTGTTAGTGTTTGTGTTCGTGTTTATATTCATGTTCATGCTCATGTTCATGCTCATGTTCATGTTCATGTTCATGCTCATGTTTACGTTTACGTTTACGTTTACGTTTACGTTTACGTTTACGTTTACGTTTACGTTTACGTTTACGTTTACGTTTACGTTTACGTTTACGTTTACGTTTACGTTTACGTTTACGTTTACGTTTACGTTTACGTTTACGCTACGTTTACGTACGTTTACGTTTACGTTTACGTTTACGTTTACGTTTACGTTTACGTTTACGTTTACGTTTACGTTTACGTTTACGTTTACGTTTACGTTTACGTTTACGTTTACGTTTACGTTTCCGTTTGCGTTTGCATTTGCGTTTGCGCTTGCGTCCGTCCTATACGTACTATACGTCCCATACGTCCTATACGTCATATACGTCCCATACGTCCTATACGTCCTATACGTCCTATACGTCCTATACGTCCCATACGCCCTATACGTCCCATACGTCCTATACGTCCTATACGTCCTATATGTCCGACACGTCCGATACGTCCTATAAGTCATATACGTTCTATACGTCCCATACGTCCTATGCGTCCTGTGCGTCTGACACGTCCGATACGCCCGATACGTCCGATGTGTATGTCCCGTACGTCATGTATGTTGTGTACGTTGTGTATGTCTTGCATGTGATACATGTCGTGTATGTTGTGTATATCGTGTATATCCCGTATGTCCCGTACATCTCGTATAGCCCATATATCCTAAACTCTATATATTATATATATATATATATATATATATATATATATATATATATATATATATATAGTATTTCCGTTTTAATTGTTACTAAATAGTGATTTGCTTACAAATTCGTATTCCTTTTACCGTTTTTCAGTGTTTTCTCCTTGTATGATCTTAACTGTTTCTACGCCCGATAATATTTTCTTTCGAGTTTTGCAACCATATTTTCAGGTATTGCAGTATGTGGGATGATTCCTGTTATAGCTTTTATATGTCAAGTTTATTTATATTCGTGTTAGTAGTTTAAGTCATTGCCTTGCGTTACAATGAGAGATGAGATTCAGTGTTAATTTTAGTCTCGTCATTGGTGAGATCCATCACTTGTGCTTCCTGTAATCCGCTGTTAAATATGTCATTATGAGTCATATTACTACAATTGGTGGTGGTTCGGGTATTTTTTTACTTTGTTGCATTGCTTTTTTGCTGTTCGCTGGTTATTCCGAGGCGACCAGGTGATCTTATTACTTGGATTTATTGTTTTGTAGTAGCAGTTATTCATTCTGCGTCTAGCCAATTTTTCTTCATCTTCATAAATCACCTATGGAAATTTTTTTCCTTCGTATTTTGTTTTTTATATATTGTATTGTCCTACATATCCTATATAAATATATATATATATATATATATATATATATAAAACAAAGGCCCTATACGCCACAGAGTTTTATGTATTGTTTTTTAATTCGTTTTCTTAAATATTGTTTGACAATTTAAATAAGTTCATTTTGTGTTCACAAAAAATCCATATCAAAGTTATATTTTTAATGGAACACCCTATATGTTTTTGAATCTATGAATAAAATACGTTTCAAAGATATTTCATGATTTTTGAAATTACAGACTTAATTAAAATTTATTTTTATATGTTTATTATTTGAAATAGCGTAGCTTGTCATCTTGCAAATTGTTGTGTAAGACAGCGTACAATTTTGTTAAGAGAATATAGGGCACTCAAAAATCCAATGTCAACTGCAGGTACTAATAAAATAACTGCCATATTTCTAATAACCCTGTATTTAATAAAAAATTTTGTGAAATTTTATAAATTTCAAATTATATTAGGTTTATACCTAATATAACAGTTTTGAGTTAGTTTGAAATTTTAATTGTTATAAATATTCCGATACTCTTAGGTTTACTTGAAGTGAGGTGGCGTTGACAATATTTAATTATTATTTGACATTTGTTAAATAATATAATGTCATACTATGTCATTTCTAAGGTAGTCACAAAAATGGAATTTAATTAAACAACACACACAATTAGATATGAACCAGTTGGTTGAAGTAAATTAGTTTACAGACTTTATTTGAAATATTCAGAAACATTTTATCAACCAACATATGCTTGTGCGATGGAATCCTATTTTAGTTGCTGATCTAGATATGGTTTGTAATTCAAACGTGGAAGATCTACTTTTAATGACGATTTTGTAGGGTCGACCATGCGTTGTGAAAATATCAAATATAGTGAGATACAGGCATCCTTATTGCTGAAACAAATATATACCATTTTAAACATTTAAATATCTGGAAGCTTTTAGTCGTTGGATTCTTCACAATTAACGAAGCTTAAAAAAGGATGTGTCAAGTGGAAAGAAATATTAATATTTGACCATGTTCGTTCAAATTCTGTATATTACATTGTAACAAGTGACGAAACATGGATATATTCATGACCCTGAAAGTAAACGGCAGTCGTCTGTATGGGTCTTCCAAAATGAACCTAAACCAAAAAAGTTCGTTCGCTCATAAATCGTTTCAAAGAAAATGATTGCTTGTTTTCAAAAATCATGTTGCATGTTTCATTGGAGGATCGAGGAATTACTGCTGATTGGTATACTTGTTTCCGACTGGTGATCGGTGAAATTAGAAAAACAATATAAATAAGCCAATCATTCTGCATCATGAAACTGCGGTGACACAGCACGACATACTACAGAATTTTGACTAGTCAACATGTCAAATTAATAACTCATTGTATTCGCCTGATCTGTTCCCAATGACTTTTTTGGATCAAAACATCAAAATAAATGCTGTAAGCGTTTTTCATCACCTGAAAAGACCGTTGAAGCTTTTAAAATATCAGATTTAGTTTACCGAATCCAAAGTGTATAGATCTTAAGGAGAATATAATTTCTCTCTTTTAAAGTGACTGAATAGTGGAAGTGGTTTTTACATATTCGTATTCATTCTGTCGTGTTTCAGTGTTTTCCCTTTTTAGGATCTTAACTGCTTCCATGCAATTTATTTTCTTTGAGTTTTGCATCCTTCTTTTCAGGTATTGCAGTAGGTTGATTATTTTGTCGTAACTTATATGCGTCCAGTTTGCTTATATTCGTGTTCATTGTATTAAGACATCTCTTATGTTGCAATGAAATATTCGAAATCCAGGTTAATTTAAATTCATTATGAAGACCATCATTTGTGTTTCCTGTAATGCGCTGTTAAGTTTTACTTGTTTTCATTGTTTTGTCGTACCTGTTATCCATACTGCGCCTTCTGCCAATTTTTCTTCACAAATGACTGCAATTGATTTTTATTTTGTCCTTGTTTGAAGGGGTTTATGTGTTTTATACACTATCTGCATGCATTTAGCTGTTTCCATCTTCTTGTCAGTTCAAGCTACTTACTGTTTTTTTGCCGATTTGAGCAATATACAATGATTGTTCATTTTAACTCTCTACTTTTTCTGTGAATATGGCTTGATTTATACCAAGAGTTTCATCTAGTGTGGCTGATCGTTAAAACAACGTTTCACATAAAAAACCAATTTTTAATGGATAATGCGCCTGAGATTTTTACGTTAAATTTTATTTTTAAAAAAAAATCATCTTTTTCTTACATACTGCCTTTTTACCGACTCATTCCACCAAGCACATTTTCTGTTACCTACGCACTCTTCCACATATTGGCAGGCACAATTGACAACAGTTTTTCAAGCTTATCCATGCACTTTCAACGTCAGTGTCTTTTATTTGTTCGTTCCACACTGTTTCATTCACATTCAACTCTTTACTCACAGCATCTGCGTATTTCATTCTCGCACCATTATTCACTAGTTGGACTACCCTAATTCTGGACGTTCGCACTACGTTTGCTTTCCTTCTCCAAACCCACTTTTGCCCTAAACACACTCGATACAACCAAAATGGTCCGATCCCACTCTGCCGCGCATTACTTTTGTGTCTTTCACCAGGTTTCTAAGCCGTTCATCATACACTGTTTGTAAAACACATTGTTGAAAACTTCTAGCTTTCCGCATCAAATGAGTACTTGTTCACCCTGAATACCTGTTTACCACAAATGGGGTACTGTTTACCTCAAACGTGTACCTCTTTTTCCAAACTAGCACATGTTCGAATCACTAAATGAAGCTTGAGGTAAACACTTGCTTTTCTTGTCTTGCAGAAATGCAAACGTTTTTATAAACAACCTGACATATTGCGGAAATACCTAAATGTTCCTATCTGAAACATCTAAATGATGCAACAAAGTTTATTAACCTTGATCAATTTTATTCAGCCTCAAGTATTTGACCTTGGTAGAGTTCTAAAATTCTCTTTGACCCAAAAGTCTAGCTGCTGATAATGAAAAGATTTTTAGTTTATTTTAAAAACATTAGCTTATTTTAGTTGTAATAATTTAGAAAGTTATGTTTCAATTTTTACCTTCTGCTGCAAATCCCGTAAACCAAATCTAATTAATCAGAAAACGTATAACCTTACAAGGGTGGTTTGATAACTAACCTAGTTTGATATTCAAGAAAATTTGAGTTTCGAGATTTTCCTGTGTACGTTCAACGCACGTTTAGTCAAATGTTTTACCAGTTTCACGTGTTTTCACGGAAATAACTGTCTTTCAAAATAATCGTCATGACCCTTACATTTGAGTTTGGGGAACCTTAGTAAATGTTTATGTGTATGTTCGTGCTCATGTGTGTTTATGTTTGTGGATGTTCATGTTTGTTATAATCATATTCATGTTATGTTCATTTTACGTTTATGATCGTGTTATGTTTATATCCATATTTATACTTATATTCATATTGTTGTTAGTGTTTGTGTTCGTATTTATATTCATGTTCATGCTCATGTTCATGTTTACATTTACTGTTTACGTTCACGTTCACGTTTCCGTTCACGTTCACGTTTACGCTACGATACGTCCCATACGTTCCATACGTCCTATACGTCATAGTCGTACGTCCGATATGTATACATCGTATACGTCATACGTCCCATACAACACGTCCGGCACGTTATACGATACGTCACTGTACGTCCATACGTCCATACGTCCTATGACGTTACTGTCCCATACGTCTATGTATACGTCATACTTATTCCTATACGTCCTATAACGTCCATACGTCTATACGTCTATACGTCTATATCGTCTATACGTTATACGTTACGTCCTAATTCTATAGGTTATACGTGTATGCGTCTGAGCGTCCGATACGCCCGATACGTCCGATTGTATGTTGTGTAGTCGTGTATGTTTTGAAGTTAATGCCTCATTCGTGCATGCCTGTATGTCGTATATGTCGGATGTCGTAATTTGTATATCTGTATATCGTATATATCGTGATATATCGTGTATATCCGTATATCCGTACATCTCGTATATCCATATATCCTATATTCTATATATTATATATATATATATATATATAATATATATATATATTATATATAATTTCGGTTTTAATTGTTACTAAATAGTGATTGGTTTACAAATTCGTATTCCTTCTACCGTTTTTCAGTGTTTTCTTTTATGATCTTAACTGTTTCTGCCCGATAATATTTTCTTTCGAGTTTTGCAACCATATTTTCAGGTATTGCAGATGTGGATGATTCTGTATAGCTTTTATATGTCAAGTTTATTTATATTCGTGTTAGTAGTTTAAGTATTGCCTTGCGTTACAATGAAGATGATGATTCAGTGTTAATTTAGTCTCGTCATTGGTGAGATCCTCACTTGTGCTTCCTGTAATCCGCTGTTAAATATGTCATTATAGTCATATACTACAATTGGTGATGTGGTTTGGGTATTTTTTACTTTGTTGCATTACTTTTTTTGTTCGCTGATTATTCGAGGCGACCAGGTGATCTTATTACTTGGATTTATTGTTTTGTAGTAGCAGTTATTCATTCTCTTTAAATCATCTATGGAAATTTTTTTCCTTCGTATTTTGTTTTTATATATTGTATATGTCCATATCCTATATAAAATATATATATATACATATATATATACATACAGTGTAAACCGATACGCCAAGAGTTTCTATAAGAGCCATTGAATTTTTTTAATTCGTTTTTCTTAGAGCATATAATGTTTAGAGCACAATTTAAAAAGATTCATAAGTGTTCACAAAAGATCCATATCAAAGTTATATATTTTTTAATGGAACACCCTGTATATGTTTTTTGGAATCTATGAATAAAACCTACCGTTTCAAAGATATTTCATGATTTTTGAAATTACAGACTTGAATTCAAAATTTATTTTTATTATGTTTATTATTATTGAAATAGCGTAGCCTCTGTCAGTACTTTGCAAAAGGGTTGTTGTGTAAGACAGCGTGACAATTTTGTTAAGAGAATATACAGGGCACTCAAAAATCCAATGTCAACTGCAGGTACCTAATATTGCAAATAACTGCCATATTCTAAATAGCACACCCTGTATTTAATAAAAAAAAATTTTGTGAAATTTTATAAACTTTCAAATTATATTAGGGTTCCCTATACCTAACTATAACAGTTTTTGAGTTAGTTTGAAATTTTTAATTAAGTTATAAATATTCCGATACTCTTAGGTTTACTTGAAGATGCAAGGTGGCGTTGACAATATTTAATTATTATTTGACATTTGTTAAATAATATAATGTCATACTATGTCATTTCTAAGGTAGTCACAAAAATGGAATTTAATTAAACAACACACACAATTAGATATGAACCAGTTGGTTGAAGAAGTAGAATTATGTTTACAGACTACATATTTGAAATATTCAGAAACATTTTATCAACCAACATATGCTTGTGCGATGGAATCGCCTATTTCTACCGTTGCTGATCTAGATATGGTTTGTGGAATTCAAACGTGGAAGATCTACTTTTAATGACGATTTTCGTGAGGGTCGACCATGCGCTTCTGTTGTCGCAAAAAATATGCAACATATAGTGAGATACAGGCATCCTTGGGCATTGCGGTGAAACAAATATATACCATTTTGAAACATTTAAATATCTGGAAGCTTTGTAGTCGTTGGATTCTTCACAATCTAACAGAAGCTTAAAAAAAGGATGTGTCAAGTGGTGCAAAGAAATACTTACAATATTTGACCATGTTCGTTCAAATTCTGTATATTACATTGTAACAAGTGACGAAACATGGATATATTCGTATGACCCTGAAAGTAAACGGCAGTCGTCTGTATGGGTCTTCCAAAATGAACCTAAACCAACAAAAGTTCGTTCGCTCGCAAATCGTTTCAAAGAAAATGATTGCTTGTTTTTTCGGAAAAATCGGTCATGTTGCAACTGTTTCATTGGAGGATCGAGGAACCGTTACTGCTGATTGGTATACTTGTTTCCGACTGGTGATCGGTGAAATTAGAAAAAACAATATAAATAAGCCAATCATTCTGCATCATGAAACTGCAGGTGCGCACACAGCACGACATACTACAGAATTTTTGACTAGTCAACATGTCAAATTAATAACTCATTGCCCCTATTCGCCTGATCTGTCTCCCAATGACTTTTTTGGATCAAAAACATCAAAAATAAAATGCGTGGTAAGCGTTTTTCATCACCTGAAAAGACCGTTGAAGCTTTTAAAATACCTCAGAGTGGTTAGTTTTACCGAATCCAAAAGTGTATAGATCTTAAGGGAGAATATATAATTTCTCTCTTTTAAAAGTGACTGAATAGTGGAAGTGGTTTCTTTACATATTCGTATTCATTCTGTCGTGTTTCAGTGTTTTCCCTTTTTAGGATCTTAACTGCTTCCATGCAATCTTACCTTTTTCTTTGGAGTTTTGCATCCTTCTTTTCAGGTATTGCAGTAGGTTGATTATTTTTGTCGTAACTTATATGCGTCCAGTTTGCTTATATTCGTGTTCATGTTAGTACCTTAAGACATCGTCTTATGTTGCAATGAAATATTCCGAAATCCAGGGTTAATTTAAATCTCATTATGAAGAGCCATCATTTGTGTTTCCTGTAATGCGCTGTTAAGTATTTTTTACTTGTTTTCATTGTTTTGTCGTACCTGTTATCCATACTGCGCCTTCTGCCAATTTTTTTCTTCACAAATGACTGCGGCAATTGATTTTTTTATTTTGTCCTTGTTTGAAGGGGGGGTTTTATGTGCCTTTTATACACTATCTGCATGCATTTAGCTGCTCTTCCATCTTCTTGTCAGTTCAAGTCTCTAACTTACTGTTTTTTTTTGCCGATTTGAGCAATATACAATGATTGTTCATTTTAACCTCTCTACTTACTTTCTGTGAATATGGCTTGATTTATACCGGAAGAGTTTCATCTAGTGTGGCTGATCGTTAAAACAACGTTTCACACCGTAAGCACAACCGCACCATGTCTTTACCACCGGCTCGTAAAGATAATGCGCCGGAATGAGATTTGTTACGTTGACAATTAATTATAGTTTTAAAAAATCTTAATATGAGGGTCTTAAAGCCAATAAAGGGTTTTATGTAACAGTGGAATTTTAGTAAGATTCTGTAATTAACAAATAAATCCAAATTAATTTTAAATATTGTAAAATATGATTACCTTATCTATTGTTAAACGCTTAGAATAGTATTTAAATTATTTGGTAATATCTGAATAATGATATCATATATCAGAACAAGATATTATATAGGCTAATATGCTAACATAGAACCATAATATTATTATTAAAGGTCCTTATATGACAGAATAGGAACTCTTCCAATAAGGAGTCCTTGTAGATTTCATCTGAGGTCAATCGGTCAATGTCGTTTTAATCGTCTGTTGTCGTTATGATGCAGAAGTGGTTGCAGGAGAGGATTGCTGTGTGTTGTTTTTCGTGGTGTTTGTTGCTTTTGTCTTGTATGACTTCTGTGATAAATGGAATACCGAGATCATCGTGTAAGGTTTGATTCGATATATACCAGGGAGCGTCTGTCATTTCACGAAGCATTTTGGATTGTGATCTCTGAAGGATGGCTATGTTAGATTTACTGGCACACCCCCATAACTCAATACCGTAGGTTCAGATGGGTATAATTATTGTCTTATTTAGGAGAATTTTGTCGTTTAGTGTTAGTCGTGATCTTCTTCCAAGTATCCAGTATAATTCTTAAAATCTCAGGTCTAGCTGATTTTTTTTTCTTTGAGATGTGTTCCTTCCAGTTAAGTTTTTCATCTAAATGTAGTCCTAGGTATCGCACTGAGGAAGTTTGGGGAATAGTGGGATTGTTCAGGGTAACTGGGGGATACTATCCTTTTCTTAAACCGAAGGTTACTTGTGCTGATTTGGATTTGTTGATTTTGATTTTCCACTTGTTAGTCCAGATTTGAAGAGCGTTTAGGTGATCTTGGAGATAGGATGATGCTAGGGTAGGATTTTCATGGCTTGCAAGGATAGCTGTATCATCATCGAAAGTTCCAGGTAATGTATTTAGTGTAGTTGGTAGGTCCGCAGTTTATAGTAGATAAAGAATGGGGCCCAGTACGGAGACTTGTGGAACTCCAGACTACATTGTGAAGAAATCTGATAATACACCATTTAGTTTGGTTTTGGATTGGCGATCGCTTAGGTAGGATTTGAGCAGCTTGAAATATGATGGAATATAGCGCTTGATTTTGTATAGGAGGCCATCGTGCCATACCTTGTCAAAAGCTTGACCTATATCGAGGAAGACCGAGGTACAGTATTTTTTTTCCTCTAGAGATTTATTAATTTCATGAACGACTCGGTGGCACTATTGGATAGTTGAATGTTGATGACGGAATCCGAATTGATGGTCTGGGATTTTATCTAGGAGTAAACTGAATCTGTTGAGGAGCAATTTTTCGAGTAATTTGGATACAGTGGATAATAAACTTATGGGTCTGTACGAGGATATGTGATTTGGGTTTTTACCTGGTTTGGGGATCATAATTATTACTGCTTTGTCGTACCGATTAAGGTTTGGAATATAATTTTGAAAGGATCTGTGTTGAGCGTCTTTTAATTTGGCTTTTAGTTTCTTAGCTAGTTGGTTGTATGCTAATTTATCTGTTGGTGCAAGACTACGTTGCCACTTAGCTCTGGCTTTCCTTTTTTCAGCAATTATCTTTTTGATTTCTAGTGGAGTGTTTATGTTTCTGTTTTGGGGCTCCATATGCGGTGTGGCCTCTTGAGCTGCTTTTTGGAGAATTGAGGTTAGGTTATTCATAGCTTCGTCTAACTCTTGGAGGTTCTTGAGTCTTACTTTTAGGTTTATGTTGTTGCTTATTGTATTTCCGTATGTGTACCAGTCAGTTTTGGAGTCGTGTAACTTAGGTACTTTCTTAATATTTATAATAGTTATGCTGATTGTTGCTATGATTGGTGAATGATCGGATGAAAGATCATTATTAGATTCTATGTCCAAGTAAGAGTTTGAGATACCATTAACGACGAAGAAGTCCAAAAGGTCTAGTACTTTTTTTGGATCAGACGACCAGTAGGTTGGAGTGCCTGTAGATAGTAAATTGTATTTTTTTCGTGGAGTGCCTTAGCCAGTTCTCTGCCTTTAGTTGTGATGAGCCTGGAGTCCCAGAGGGTGTTTTTGCTATTATAATCGCCTCCCGCAATAAATTTGGGACCGAGCGTAAGGAAAAATTCTTCGAAATTATTCTGTTTCAAGTTATGTTTAGGTGGACAATATACAGCTGACGCAGTTATGTCATAAGGGAGAGATTTGACCTTGATTGATGTGGCTTGTAGATAATCTTTTGCATATCCTATTAATTCATAATGCTCCGTTGTACTTTT
This sequence comes from Vesta saturnalis, assembly GCA_036346205.1. Taxonomy (NCBI): domain Eukaryota; kingdom Metazoa; phylum Arthropoda; class Insecta; order Coleoptera; family Lampyridae; genus Vesta; species Vesta saturnalis. The sequence goes on from JARFJB010001285.1 coordinate 17,873, forward strand.
TATCAAAATTGCACTTGCTGCATAAGCAGTATTGTCGGGATGGTTGGTGTCATAGAATTCAAATTCTGGAATTTTAAAATAGGACCTGTCAGTAAGGTGTGATTCGCTTATTAGGAGAATATCGATGAGGTTGTTTTGAAGGAATATTTTAATTTCTTCTTTGTGTTGAATTATGACGTTGGCATTCCATAGGGCTATTCGGAGGAATTTAGTCATTATTTTTGTCCTACAAGCATGGTTAGCATATTTAGGACCATGCTATTCTGTTGGAGAAGCTGATTGAACATGTTTTTAAATTCTTCGAGAAATTTATTGAGCAATTTACTAATGTTGCTGTTCTGTGTTTCCGAAATATTGTTAACATTAGAATGGTACACATTTTTTGTGCTAACGCTATTAATTCATTAAAAATATATTCAAAAATTTGTTTGGTGACACCATCATATTTTTAGTTAAGATGACACAATTAAATGCCAAACGACCTTAATATGTATGACAGCTGTCAGCAATTGTTTATGTATAAAAAGTCAGTCGTGCTAATCTCAAAAGTTTTTTATTTTACCGGCCTAGGCCAGACACAATCAGTTTCTGGAAGATTTTCAAGATTATCAAGGTGAAGTGCTAATGAATAATGATTACTTTTAATACGAATTTAAAATGGGAATCAGTTTCACGTATAACAGAAATATATGCCCCCTTTTATTCCTCATTTACGAATCCTATTTGTTGTCCTCATCTACCATCATTGCAAATCAAGCTAAGAATTACTTATTACTGCTTATCTCGTTCTACTACATGTAAAGTATATTTAAATGTAAGACGTTTGCGTTGGTTCACTACTCGTTGAGATTATAACCTATATCATTCTTTTACTTGTTAACATTATGTGATAAAAAGGAACTTAATGCAACTTTGTGATACATTATTATAATGAATGATTTCTATTTGTAAAAATGTAACTGATGGATTAAACCTGCTTGTTTTAGGTGCTCAAGAATATGGTGAAGCTGCAGCATATATTCAAGCGCAATTTGAAGCCAAAAATAAATCAACAACTAAGGAAATATACTGCCACATGACGTGTGCAACGGACACGCACAACATTCAATTCGTGTTCGATGCCGTTACGGACGTCATTATTGCCAATAACTTGCGCAATTGCGGCCTCTACTGAATATCCTGTGTTTATTATTACCTTTTCTCAAATAAAACACAGGACTTTAGTCAGTGGTTAAAAATTCAAAAGTATGTAAGTGATATATATATATATATATATATATATATATATATATATATATATATATATATATATATATATATATATATATATAAATTATTATTGGTAAGTTGGTTTTCCAAAATTCAACATTTTCACTCTCTGAATTTTTAAATAAAAAAAAAACAAATGTGACCGAAAATGTTGAACAAAACGTACTATGTTAATAAAGTACCAACGCTCGAATAGTGTTCTTTTCATGTATCATTATTTATTTAATCGGAACAACATTAAAAGTTATGAGCATTCAAAATCTAGAGGTAGCTTTATTGTGCTTGCTGTTATGGTTGTAATGGGCGTATTTGTTGTTTGCAATGTTGGGAAAAATTTATTGTTTTACATTATAATGTTTTACAGATATAGATTTATTATAATATATTAGGTATCTATTTTCGTATTATTTTACTTAAACTGTGTGACGCACATCTAATATTGAATTCTTTGCACAATATATTTCATGCACAGACCTGACATTGTTAAACAAGTGATAATATTAATTGAATAAACGATGAATGAATGTATTTTAAGAATGAAAGTTAATGTCGTGCCATAGAAACAAAATGCATTTATTAACATTAGCTAGAATTATGTTTCTGTAAAATAATTTCTTTGTATTACACAAATTCTGGATAAATTTTAGTTATTTTTATAAAAAGAGATAATGTAATATAACTCGAGCAAACCAAAATATCAGCGTTAGATAGTTATTAAACCGATGGTATGTAGTTGTTTTATTCCTTTAATTTTTGTGTAAGATTTTATTTCTGTAACTTTGCCTGTTCAACAATTTGAGTAATGAATTAAGCTATCAAATTATTGTGTAAATACAAACCAATGTATGGAATTAGTAATAATGATATGTAGCTACATTTAGAATGTCGTACATATGTTCTTTAAATTTCCAAATGGAATGTCTTTATTACTGTTTTCTTCTTTATATGATTAACATTCCCTTTTTCATTCTTCATTAAGTTATTATTAATTACCTACTAGATTATAAGTACTTTATTTTGTTACCGTTCTTATTTACAAATCTCGAGAAGTACATATACAAAGTGTGTATTATACAATAACGATTCGGTATTAACATAAATAGTTGAAATTAAAGAAGATGCTTAGCTCAATTTTTTTTTTCTTAGCCAATTTTGAAATTAAGCACAGCTTTTTATTCATTTTTGTTACATAAATGCGGTTACCTAACATTTAAGTAATGCATGTACATTATCACGAAATAAAAGTCTTTTCGAGTTTGTGATAAAGTAGATGGCATACTCTATTTTAAATAAAAACTTGATATCAAAGTTAAAAGTCATTATAAGGTATAAAATAATTTCACTCGCTTTCTTTCGTTGGCACATAAAAGCTCATTCTCAACTAAATTGGGCCAAACGTTTGTAAATAGTAATTATCAAATCATATGCTTGTGCCATACTTAAAAAAAAAAGGCTGTAGTAGTTAGATCCTCTTTCACTTCTTTTGTTATTTTTTAAATTTTTAATCATGGTTATCATTTGATCTAGATATATAATCAATCAGTCATAAATGTTAAAAAACTTTGGGTAAATTTGTGTATATACAAATTTTTCTAAAGTAATTATTTGTTGCAATGTGAAACTGAATTTTTGTATTGTAATAAACATTAGTATTAAGTTTTTTTATTATTATTAATGACTTTTGCATTTATATCACATACAATATAACATTCTTAACACTTTCTACTAATAGTGCTTAATGTTATGTATTTCTCTGCTTTTAAAGATTGTTGTTAATAATCATATACATATGAGAGTTAATAACGTGATAGTTTTTATATTTCTAGTCAAATATTTAGTTCATATTTTTGGCTATATGTTTTGTATTCCATTTAAAGGGTGAAATAAAACAGTATGTAACATGCCATTGTTTTTGTTATCTTAGATTTTGAATCCTACACTACAGTGTACTCATCGCTAGTGAAAATGTAGTCCAAAGTGGACGTATAAATATCTAGTGCTACTTCTAGGGGAGTTAATTAAGTACTATTTAAAAATTACCCCAAATTCAAATTCTGTCTGGTCTGTTACATACTAATTTTTAATGCTTATGTAACGGTTAACTACACTTACCTACCCATCAACAATAATATCGTTTGATTAAAATTGTTGCTTAGTTATAAAATAATAATTTATAAGATAATTCAGTACTAAGTTTTACAAATGAACAATGTACATGTTTTCCAATATCATCAAGTAAATGTAACATTCATAACAGAGGTTGTTCTCTAATTGTATGTTTCTCTGTGATGTGAATATGAAATAAATTTTACCAATTTCCATTATGTTTTTATACTAACTAAACGCTACATATGATGCTTTAAGTACTTTATTAATGATTTTGACAGTAAATGCCATGACAGGATTTATCTCGACTATATGCCCTTAAATTATTACATAATTTCTATAAAACGTTTATTTTTGATGTAGCCTGCATAAAGCCTAAAAAATGTATAATCTCAAAACAAGGTACTGATGGGCGATATATCGGTACCGGTGACTTTGTCGCCGCCACTTAGCAATCACCGGAACTACTAGCGACATGCAGATTCTGTTACCAGCTACCGGTGATTTTTTTCAAGCAGTGATTTTCACTTTCCAGTTCCTCGATACTGAATACTGAACTTTTTGGAATAAGAACCGCACTCAGTACTCACTGTTGGTACCCGAACGTACAAATGTACAGTTCTCTATGATACTACGCGAAAGAGAAAATAGAATACTGGATTATGAACTTAATGCAGCTTTATAAAGAAAATGACACATTTTTTACTATTTCTTATGTTTGGTTTATTTCATATCAGTGTCCGATGTATGAATTTTTTTTTGAATATGTTCAATTTTTCATGTATTTACTAGCACTTGGCTTTAAATAACACAAGAAACTGAATAATGGAATTAAAATTATTCCGATTTTTGAAAAATAGGTTATTACGTACGGTTTTTATTTAAAAAAAAAGTATTTTGGTGCAGTTAAGATTATAATTATTATTAATTGCAAGGTATGTTTGTGTTTCTAACGATCAAAATAGTATTTTTTATATGAACAATTTATAGTATGACTACGAGACAAAAACGAAGCGAATTGTGGAATTTCTTCACACCAATTCCGAATGACCACTTTGCGACGTGCAATATTTGTCGTAAAAAATTTTCATTCAAAACCACGAATTCAAATTTAAAAAAACATTTAAAAAATTGTCATCCTACGATAAATTTGGCACCATCAACGTTGATATCCAATGATGAACCTGTACCCATGCCCGGTACCAGTGCAACAATTACAACACATACGGAAACAACAAACTCTACAATCCCGTGTTCATCAAAATCAGGTACAGAGACAGTGGCTCAAAAACGTGTCCTGCAATCATCTGTAACATCGTTTTTACCAAAACGCTTAAATAATCAACAGCAAATTAACGACAACTTAATTTACATTAGATTTTCAACCGTTCAGTGTCGTTGAAGATAAGGGTTTTCGAGATTTTGTAAAGGCATTAAATCCCAATTACGACCTACCCTCTCGTAAATACGTTTCTAAAACATTAATTCCGGCAGCGTATGAAACTTGTGTGAACAAGGTAAGGGACGTTCTTCAACAAGAAAAATCATTTTCATTAACCACCGATTGTTGGACATCAATAAATCAATGCAATTTTATGGCCATCACGCTGCATTTTGTTGATGAAGGTTTCGTTTTCCAATCAGTCCTGCTAAGTTGTGTTACTGTAGAAGGTTCCCATGCCAGTCAAAATTTAGCAAGTGAAATTTTACAAATTTTGGAGAAATGGAACATCAGCAAAGAAAAAATTGTTATCGCCGTTTCAGATAATGCTTCAAATATTAAAAATGCATTGATGGCACCTGAATTTAAATTGCATTTTAAGCATTTTGGGTGTTTAGCCCACACTATAAATTTAGTTGCTCAAGATGCTTTCAAAATCGAAACAAACATTTCTGGTCTATTAGAAAAAAAAGTAAAACCCATCGTAGCTCACTTTAAAAGAAGCTGCCTTGCGAGTGAGAAACTCAAAAAATACCAAGAAGCGCAAGGAATGCAGCCTTTGAAATTGATCCAGGATGTTTCCACTGGGTGGAACTCCACATATTATATGGTGGAAAGATTTGTACTCCTGGAGGATGCAATAAAAAGCACGGTAGCCGTCATCGGTAAAAAATTACCAATTTTAACATCTTCAGAATGGGAGGTGCTAAAAGAATTATCTAAGGTGCTTAAACCCTTAGAGCGCGCAACTAAAGATATCAGCGGTGAAAAATATGTCACCGGCTCATTAGTTGTACCTCTTGTTAATGAATAATAACAATAACAACAACAACGTTAAAGGAAAAAAATGTTGCGATCCGATAACGTTCCGGTTTATTTGAACGACTCGGAAAAATAGAAAAGAGCAATACCTATTCATTTTTGGCTGGCAAATTTCATTGTTAGCTTTCGTCGTAGAGAGTGTTTAACAATATTTAATTTTAATGACCTAGTTATTCTTTACTACAATTTTATAGTTGGCTTATACGTTTCTCAAACTGTTATATTAATAGCAGGCTTATGTTTATGTTTGAATTTTTCAAATTTGACAAAATTGTTTACTACATCTTTAACAATTTTTAACAAACATTACTACTGACGAAGATAACTGTAAGTGTTATCGAAACGTTTAGATTGTATAATTTAAAGTACACCATTAAAAAATCCCAAAAAAGATAAGTATTTTAATACCTATTCAGTTTGCACGTTTTTGGATCCCCGATTTAAAAACTTTGGATTTTCAGATGAGACCAGCTTTGAAAATGCCAAAAAGATTGTGTTGACCGCATTGACTTCAAAAATGACAAAGGCTCGATTAGAAAGTGCATCAAATGCAAAGTCAAAGGATGAGGAACAACCTGACGCGGACGACGACTATGACGAGTTATCGATATGAAGCGACTTTAAAAGAAATATATCGGCCTCTAAAACAAACAGCTCGAATTTGTCAAAGGCAATTATAGAGCTTCAGCGATACTTGGAGGACGATATACTGCCCAAAAATAAAGATCCATTACAATGGTGGCGAGAGCATCGATACAATTATCCGAATTTAAGTGTAGTTGCCAAAGAAAAACTATGTGCAATCGCGACGTCAGTGCCGTGTTATAATATAAATAAAATTGTAATGGTGAGGTAGGTTTAAGAAAATTTAAATGGCCAGTATAATAACAATAAACATAATAATAATAATAACAAAATGGTGATGTAATCTGTACATTGAATAAACGCCAAATGTAATCTCTAAATACAAATTTTTAACAAATTGAATTACTAACCTTTCACCACTAATTATATGCCGTCTCGTCCACAATCGGTTGATTAAATATAGGGAGGGTTCTACTATATTGCTTTGTTAATACACCTGAAATGCGGCTTGTTTCTCACCTGCTTAATTATTTTCTTCTCTTATTAATAAAAACAATGTATAATTAAATGCATGCTCGAGCGCCATGTTATCTTTGTCCAGGAAAATAACAAAACCCTAAATAATGAACAATAATAATTTTCTATAAATAACAAAAATTAACAATGTGCAATTAAGTTTATTTACCCAATATATGGATGGTTAAGGAGAGGTAAGAAAAGGTTTTAAAGCTAAGCTTAAAAAATATAAAATTTACCACATAAATTCCTCAGTATAATGATTTCTATAGACAGCTTCCTGTGTTTAATTATGGATGCGGAACGGTCAATCAGTATGAAAGCGTTTCTACATCTTCCTTGCGTATTCTTGTAACAACGCGATCAACTAGGTATTTGAAGGAATTTTCGATCCACTAAACTTATTGTATTCTTGATGTTTTATTGTATTAAAATTGCATTTTAAGATGATATTATTGAATGAAGAGAAACTTGTTAAATAAGTAACTTAAGAGCCATTTAAAATATAAATATAAGTATGAGTAAGAAACAAGCAAATAAGTGCCTTAAGTGAGTATAAGGGAATAATATAAGTACTATAATGATTGTACGTAAGTGTACGTAAATGTACGTAAGTGCCGGGAGTATCGTAAGTGTACGGGAGTATCGTAAGTGGACGGGAGTATCGTAAGTGTACGTAAGTGCCTGGAAGAAAGGAAATGCTTAAGCTTTAAATTAATGAATTGAAAAAAACTTACCACCAAAATTCTGATGGCACCAAAAACAAAAATTAAGTAAAAACCATTATAACAATGACTTCTGCTTCAACATTCAGCAGCAAGTGAAGTAAAAAATAGAGGCTTTCAGAAACGCTTCTGTAAATGCCCCCCCTCAAAAGGTGACACACATTGCGCGAAATACAATGATCGGAGTCCAATTTTTAAAAGAAAGGGAACTATAACTATTTATATAATATTACACCCAAAATATATGTTCTATGAAATGCAATTTAAGTTGCCTTTCTCAATTTTACATGTAAATAATTAAAAGCTCCTCTAATTTTACGCCAAATAAATTAATGATCTTAGATTAACGTATTTTTTAATACAACCACAAAAAAAGGTTGTTACAGTGTGAAAGATTATTTTCATGCGCTGGAACAATTTTGTTCGACCGCCGAAATCGTTTATCCCCAAAAAATACGGAAATATTATTGTTTCTTCATTCAAATTTGAACTTATAGAATTTATAAGCTCAATTCTGAATGAAAGAACAATATTTATAATGTAGGTAAAATACGTAAGAATATTCACATATTTATTTTTAACTTTAAAAATAAATTTGTTTATTTTTTTTTTTCAATATTTGAGCAATGCATTATATTTTGTAAATATAAATTTGTATTTTAACGCTCATAAAAAAAGTAATATCAAAGTATTTTTCTAACCCTTAATCACCTAATTTAAATGAATACATTTTTGAAAGTTTTAAATATTGAAGAATCTTTAACAGTGACATTAGTGCGAAGTAAAACCTTGTCAGGGCTTGTCAGTGCCAACGCTTGTGGCGCCATTGCAGCGACCGTCGTCAACTACTCAAAAGTAACCGGTAAGCCCATCTCTAACTTGCAGTACAGTAAAGTCATACAAGAGCGCGCAGTCTACAAGAGTACGCATTGTGAATATTTTCCATAAAAATCGCGTATCGCCATCTAGCTTTTAATCATCGAATTAGTATAAACATATAGAATCCTCTAATGTTGCAGTTTTCATTGCTGGTGTGTCAACATTGAAGATATCTGTATTAGTGGTCAAACCGCTGTCACAGCTGTAACATTTACGCGGTCTAATTTAGCGTCCTATGTGAAAGTTACGGTGCTAAACAATAGTTTGAGTGTTTCCAAGTGAAATATAGTATTATTTGGTAAGTATTTTGTAAAAATTGAACTCCAGTATCTGTGTGTTTGTTAATTAAAGACTAAAATTTACCGTGCGGCGGAAATATACAAGAGTACGCACTTAACATTTTACAACAGTGCGCAGTGCGTACTCTTGTGTACTCGCATTTTTAAAAAATGTTAATATTGTAAATGGGCAATCTAACGTAATTTTTTCATCTTTAGGTTTTAAAATGAGCACTTATAAAAGAAAAAGTTCAAGAAAACTGGTGTTCACAGAAGAATTAATGGAAGAAATACGTAGAAAATTGGAGGAAGGCTGTAAACAAAGAAGCATCGCCAGGGAGTTGAATATACCAGAATCTACTTTAAGAAAAAGATTAAAATGTAACACTGTGCCTAAATCTTTGGGACGTTTTAATACAGTTTTTTCACCAGAAAAAGAAACTGAACTGGCGAAATATGTCAAAGAAATGGATCGACGTTTTTATGGTATAACCATGCAAGATCTAATGACTTTCGCCTTTCAGTTTGCTAATGCCAATAAAATAGAGCACTGTTTTAATGAAAGCTTGAAGAGGGCGAGTAAGACGTGGGTGCGAGGTTTTTGTCAACGAAATAATCACACTGCGTAAACCTGAGCAATGTTCCTTAGGTAGGATGATAGGCTTCAATAAACCTCAAATTGAATTATTTTTTAAAAACCTGAAAATAATGTATGAAAAGTACAATTTCTCTGCCAATCAAATTTTTAACATGGATGAAACAGGTATATCAACTGTTCCTAACAAGACTCCAAAAGTCCTAAGTGTGAAGGGCAAAAAACATGTCGGTAAAGTCTCTAGTGGGGGACGAGGAGAACTGGTTACCGCAGTTTGCTGCATGAATGTAGCTGGTTATTATGTTCCACCAGCGTTGATTCTTAAAAGAAAGAGAATGAATCAAAATCTATTCCAAGGGGCACCAACAGGAACTCTTTGCATGATTTCAGACTCGGGATTTATTAATACCGAACTTTTTCTGAAGTGGCTAAGACATTTCCGAAATAATGTTAAACCATCTCTTGAAAAACCGGTGCTACTGCTTTTAGACAATCACTCATCACACAGAAGTCTAGATGTTATTCGGTATTGTAAGGAGAATTTTATACATTTGTTATCTCTCCCACCTCACGCGAGTCACAAAATCCAACCACTCGACAGAGGATATTTTGGGCCATTTAAAACTGCTTACAGCAAAGTTGTTGAAAACTGGTTAGTGTCTAACCCTGGAAAGCCCGTTACTTCAAAACATGTAGCAGGTTTATTTAAAACCGCATATAATACTGTTTCAAATATTGGAAAGGCAGAGAAGGCTTTTGAAGCTACAGGCATTTGGCCCTATAATCCGCAAATATTTGATGATGAAGATTTTAGTCCCTCGCTGGTTACCGACAGAGCTATGGAAAGATTGGGTTCCCCAAAAATTAATAACTCTGTGTTGGATACTGACGAGCAAAATATAGGAAATGTTGGATCTTGCGAAGAATTAAATGGTGATGGAGAAAACGAAGATATTTTTAGTGGTACTATAATGGAAAACCAAAACAAAGATGGGACAGTGATTGTAGAAATGGGTTTTGACCAAAATGGATTACCATTACCATTAGATCAAACCATTCTTCCTGAGAATTTTGACTTGTCTCAAGCAGAAATTATCTCTGAAGAAGAAGACACTTTTCTGTCAGGAAATGAAAGTTCAAATAGTAAAACTGGGTCTGCCATAAACGATAAAAATATCGACATTTTTAACTTGTCAGAGGTCGAAGATATTGTAGAAGAATCCCATAATAGTTCTCCCCAGGTTACTAAAGGTAGCAATGAAAATCAGCTTAAAAAAATACCCATTCTATCAACTCCAGAGAAAAACACCAATTTTACTATTTTACATGAAGATGCAGGCCCAAGTTGTTCCACGAAACCTGAAGAACTTAGACTTTTCCTACATTAACAGAAAAACAACAAAGAAGAAAACTTAGCCAGAAATCAGAAATCCTGACAAGTATAGTATAGTATAGTATATAAAGATAAGCTAGAGGAACAAACAAAAGCAAAGACTAAAACTATTAAACGAAATATTACCGAAAACCTTTCTGGAAAAGAGGACAATATTAAGAAAAAATCAGGAGGAAAGAAACTGAAATTTGATAAGAAAATAACAAATGCAGGCAAAGGTAACAAATGCAATTAGAAAAGTGAAGACGTTCTCTGTCCTGGTTGTGCAGAACATTTTGTTGAGCCTCCTAACGAAGATTGGATTCAGTGCCATCTATGTCAGCAGTGGTGGCATGAAAGTTGCACTGTATATGTGGCTGGAAATTTTGAATGTGACTTATGTTTGTAATTGCGTACTCTTATATTCCACAATGTGCACTTTCATTATTTTAATAAAGTACCTTTTTTAAGCATTTTAATAAGCTTTTGTTAATTTTTTGAAGATAAAATACTTTTGTAAGTATGTGGGTTCCTTTTTTTCCCAAATGCAGTCTATTATTTTTGAAATATAGTTTTTTATAGTAAAAAACCTCTTAGATGCGCAGTCTTGTGTACCTTTACCCTATTATACATACGTACCTAATAAAATCAGAATCAAAGATATTCCAAAAATGAATTTTGTTAAAAGCATTGTCACCGTTAGCAACTTTTGTGATGAATGACTTGTTTTGTTTATAACTTCCTTATCTTACTTATCTAAGGTCATTTAGTAACTAGTGATATGCATTCAATACACAGAAACTAATACAATTGGTATATTCCTAAAGTTGAAATTTTATAATAATAATTTAGGGACATACTCCATACAAAAAATTGTGTAGTTAAAGTAATATGATTTTCGTAAGTGAAAATCTTTGGAATTTGGTTGATGTAAGACTCCTTTTGTCATGGCTCCATGATTTCATCACGTAATTTAAAACTTTACAAATTTTTTTTTTATATTTTCTAAAAACGAAGTATGATTTACATTTTGGTATTGATATTTAGAGGGAGTTTGAAAGGAAACATTCGTTAGTGTATTTGTACATAGGGATAGTTTTGTAGAAATAAATTTCGCATTTTAATTTGGTTAAATCAAGTTGGAATTGTGTCATCTAAAAAGATTGAATTAAATAACGTATTCAGATATTACATTGTAAGGTACATATTTTGCAAAAGTTCTAGTTAGCCGCCAGATTGATAAGAGTTTAAATATCAAATTTCTCAGATAAGATTTCGAGTAGAAACAGGCTTGCTGACAAAGCAATCTCTCCCGATGTTTTTCGAACTTAGGCTTCGTGTATGCGCGGAGTGGTATATTTAAGTTTTTTGGGCAAATTAGAATGGAGGTGGTTGAAAAACCAATGTGGAGGAAAGTATAGTTTTTATGTGGAGAGTAGTAGTACAAGCGTCGAGGGGTACAGTTTAGTTTTTTTGCTACGAAGACGTAGATGGTACCGCGAAACAACGTTGACTAGGCTCGTGTAGAAAGAACTCCCGTTAAAAGGTGCTCTTCATCTTCCAAAATTTCATTAAGGGATCATATAATTGTTCAACCTTCACAACGCCAATTTATTGTGACGTTCAGTTAGTCCTTAAGGTTATATGTATCGAGATCCAGAACAGTCCTGAGTGTTAAGTACCTAGTGCTCACGTTTTCCTCTGGAGAATACTTCGTGTTGCTTTGCGGAAAAATACCACGTTCGTTTCAAAGTTACAAACACTTAATTCACAGTGCGCTCGAAAACAGATAGCCTGCTGCTAAATAAATAAAACTTTTTGTAATTTAAAATTATAAGAATTAACCCGAGCTTGTATAGTATTGATATAAAGTGAATAGTAACGTACTGTAAATAGTTTCGCCTAAGGACCATAGTTAAAGTAAGTAAAGTTAAGTGAACGAATTGCATGTCAATGTAAACATTAACGTACACGATCAATTGAAAATCGAATCAAGCAACGCTAGGAATAAAAGGCAGCCGTCGCCCACTGCTGAATATCGCAAACATCCTCAGCAGCAACCGTATCGTCGAGGTTATAGTTAGTCCCAGACTCTGTGTAACCAAGGGCCTCTGCAATTAAGGTAACTTTTGTGTTTTTCTTGAATGTGGTGATTGACGAAATCTAAATAAAATTTTAGGTGTTTTTTTATGATTATGATGTTATTTAAGTATAAAATAAATGCATGAACTCACGGCTTTTCTTTAGCGGGTTACTCTTGATGATTCTGATGGTTAAATTTATACAGCCAGTGCTTTCATGTAGAGAATTAGCAAAATTTATTTAGAGTGTATTTTTTTTAATGTTATACAAAATTAACAAACGTTTATATTGAAATTAGTATAGGTCTAGTAGAAGGCAATTTGTTGCATACTCTAGTTAGAGGATTCTTTGTCACATTTACATTGTCTACGAATGTTCTTGTATTATTTATTTTATTTATTTAGGTTATTGGACTTTTGTTATTTTTGTTTTGTGAACCTATGATTACAGAGCATCGAATGACAAGCAATTTACGTATTTATTGTTTAATTTGCTCATTAAGTTAACGTAATTATATCGAGTTTGGTTTAAATGAAATAAACACGGCCGAAAGTTTTCAAAGGATTGTGTACATAGTTAAAACGTTTTATTATTATTATTATTATTATTATATTACTATATTTTTGTTTGGCGAGGTGAAAGTATTTTACACATTTAAGCGTGCAAATATTGGTTTTGCAGCGTTTCAGATTGGCGAAAGATCTGCTGGTCCTGGTGCCGCCTGTGGAGATTACGTTATTTGGCTATTTTGAGCAGGCTGTGAACTATCGTAATTATGCATTTCATCCTCTATTGTGACATTTCAAATATCCTGGTACCCCTTTCCGGTTTTATGACGATTTCTACCCCTATTTTGACTTATGTCTGGTATACTATCCTTCGGTGTACAACCGAATTAACATCTAACTCACACCTGACCATTGGCTAGTCGTTCAAAAGCCAAGTTTCTCTGTTACCTAGCCTTACTGTCAGTTTTTACCGAACACTTTCACTGGAGGATACTGTATCTCGCATACACTTAACATTGTCGCTTATGGAACGTTTCACACGAATAATTTGTGGGAGACGGTTGCCGGCTACTAAATTTTAGACACCAACAAATCCCAGTTGTCCGGCGACTTGACGACTTTCGGATACTGACCGGCTGTTATTTGTAATGGGATCTTTCACACGACGGTACTTTGTAGACAGCAACGTGTCAGTGGTGTTCGTGTTTGTGAAATATTCGTACGTACATACGGGAATATGGATCGAAAATTTGACAACAATAAGTTCATTCTCTTAATGGAAGCTCGTCCTAGTCTATAGGACACTTCTGACGATAATTACGCTAATAAAAGCACTAAGTAACAGTGCTGGGTAGAAGTGGTAAAAGAAATGCTGGAGGGATTCAAAGAATTACCATCGGTACAAAACGACGATTATAGTAGGTTTATGTATTTTATTATTGGGTTTGTGTAGGTACATAAGTAGCATACTCAGCAGGTAGGTAACGATATTAGTCAGATAAAATTAAATTTTGCTATTTTGTCATGGCAATGCCCCGATAGTCATAAAGTAATCCATAAAATATTCTCTTATAACCGTTTAAGATTTTCCTGAATAGTTTTTAATATTGCTCTCATTGTCAAACAAGCCTTGGTAGGTGAGGGTATCCTTATGGTTAAATCCACCCCAAACTCGTACAAAGCTGTGAAACTTTCACTATATTTTCAGCAAAATTCATGCTGACATTTAGTGGTCTATGAAATATTCTCCACTTGTTAGTGAGAATACCAAAGCTGCACTCCATATATCGCTGCGCTCTGCATAGCCGATAATTAAACACCCTCTTTTGTATCGGTAAATATTGGACGCTTTACGTTGTTGACAAGTCCAAAAGGCTTCGTCTCCAATGATGGCATTCGTTTTTCTCCGGTAAAAAATTAGGGTCTTTAAGACCTAATTCTCTGTTGATCATACGTTTGTAAAACACAGACCTTTTAAAAATTGCTATTTTTCCGTAACCTCCGACGTCTACGAAGATGAAGCAATAATCAGAATAATATATTGCAAGCAGCTGAATGGAAAAAAACGACTTATAGTTCAAATACAGTGATCCGCTGTGCGCAGGTTCTACGACTCATATATGTTTCCTATCAATCGCCCCAACGCAGTTCGGTAAATTAGCATGTTTTAAAAAACCTTGAGAAATCGGTAACCATTTTTCTTCCGTTGGTTGAGGGATGCATTGCTATTTCATAGTGTTTCAAATTTCGTCACATACATTTACAATCAATCAAAGGTGTAATGTAGCTCTGTTTAGAACATCCTGTAGCAAGATATCTGTAAAAGGAGGGTTGCTATAGTCTAGTGATTTTAGGAAAAGAATTTCAAAACAAATGGAAGAACTTGAGGAACTGTTTTGCCCGTCAACTCGCTAGACGGAAGACTAAACCATCTGGAAGCGCAAAGGATTAGAAAACATACACCTACTTTGAGCACATGTCATTCTTGAGTAAGTTAATGCAAAGTAAACAAACTGTTACATTTGTCCATTCATTTTCAATTTCTTTTAAGAGAACAGCCACCAGCACGGATCCTACAGTAGAGGAACAAGACGAGGATGACACTGGTGGAAATACGTCCACTGGCGAAAATACGTCGACATAAGAACCTCCGCCGAAGCGCAGTTGTAAAAAGCAGGATTCCAGTACGAAAGTGCAGCAAATAATAAAAGGCTCTCTGCAACGAATAGAAGCCAACGAAAAACTTCTAAATGAAGACAACGGCCGAAATTTCCTTCTTTCAATGCTGGGAGGTTTCAACAAAGTTAGTGTGAACTGAAAAATCGACGTAAAGCTCGAAATATTGCAGGCTATAAGAAATGGTCTTCTCCCTATTCAGAATATTTCCATGCCCAGCACCTCAGACTTACCAGCTAATTCTCAGTTTCGTCATTCAGTATTAACCCACACCAAAATGAAAACAAATACCAATATTCATAACCATTAATGTCTACTCCTTTAACACATCCCATTCACAACTTTTAATTCCTTCTCCTTCCACACTATCTCATTCGCGCTCATTTTTATCCGCACAGTCTCTACTCGCACCATCACCGGGAGATTCAATAGCATCCTCGTGTAAGCCGGAGGAGTCAGAGATTATCGAACTATTAGGTTCATATAATAACTGAAATGTTTACTCTATCGTTAATAAATTAAATTGTAGAAGTAGCTAGTTATATTTATTAGGTAAAATTGTACCCTACGTACCGGAGAGTCACCATCAGCCTTATCCTTCAAAATGTGGTGGAGTTCATTAAAAGATTTCACTGGCATTCTGAAGTAATTAAATAATCTGTCGGGGTTTTCTCTAAGGTCCTGATAGAGCAAATAATACGCTCCTTTTGTTTCGCGTCCACAAACGATGGAATGCACCCATTTCCTATTCTTCGTACGTTTTTGTACTCTATTTGGTCGTACTACAGCAGCAGACAGTGTGCTTCCTCAACATCCATCACTGTGGTTTATAGCCGCCGGCACTGAACTGAATGCATTCGTAATTTAATTCTTGCAACCACGCCTGCGCAAAAAAGTATGCCAACAGTACGTGGTCAGTCAATCGACAGACTCTTCGTAAGCGACTGTATCTCAGATACAGTATCCAGCATACAGTATCCTCGTGTGAAAGGGGTCTAAATGTGTGAATAATATATATATATATATATATATATATATATATAGACACACACACACACCCACTCACGCACACACGCACACACACACACACACACACACACACACACACCCATCTATTGAAATAATTTAATTGATAGTTATTCATATATTTAGACTCCTTTCACACGAGAATGGCAAATGAGACTTTGCCGAAACGTCGTTTTGCAACAAACGGTTTTTAGAGACCAGAAGAGCTACGCGGATCAACATCCGAGAAACCAGCAGTGTGTATATATATATATATATATATATATATATATATATATATATATATTCAGAGAGTGCAAGACACCTTGGTGTACATTTAGATCGAGGTCTAACCTGGAGAACTAAACGTACGCAAATCAATTTGCAATTTAGTAAATACTACTGGTTGATGGATAGACACTATCAATTTTCCCCCCATAACAAGCTCTTAATCTATAGTCATCTTAAACCCGTATGGCTCTACGAAGTACAATTCTTCTAACCTTGCCATAATCGAACGATTCCAAACGAAAACAATTGGGAGCATCCTCAAAGCACCTTATGAAATAAATACAATGACCTTAAAGTGCGTACAGTGAAATAAGAGATAGTGAAGGTTAGTGAAAACCACATTGTTAAACTAGAATTACACCCGAACACCATGGCATTAAAACTGTTAATATTTTATACTTTTAACGAAAACCTTTTCAGATAGGAATAATTACTTTTTTTTAGAATATGAAACTCGAAATTATCAGCTGCTTAGTTAGACGTTAAATATTGTATACGCCTATTTATAACGTCACAAATTATACCAATTAATGAGTACTAGTAATAATTGAACCAATAATATCTACGTAACGGTTTTAATAATTACGATCTCAAAAACGTATGTAAAGAACTCACATTCATAAATTTATACATTTAATTAGATTTATTTGAAGTAATTTATCATTAAATAATTAATTGTTGAAAAGTGCTGCTTTCTACAATATATACATATGAGATGATAAGTAACTCTACTTTTTGCAAAAGAAATGTGCGAATATTTACTTAGCTTTAATAAACGTTAAAGATTTATTACGAACTCTATTGTTTAATAGACACACTAAAAATAAAAGTTCGAATATCCTTACCAAGGATAAAAAT
>JARFJB010001286.1:0-32510 GCA_036346205.1 Vesta saturnalis
TACTTTTAAATTTGTCCCAAAATTTTTTAACCTCTTCCAGGTTACTGGAATACACACTTTAAAAGGACATCTGCCGCGAAACGTGACTAATTGTTCGTCAATCGTTCCAACAGAAGAAGCTTCATAAGATTTCCTACAATTGGACGCAAAAATATCGGCAACTGTTCTAAGCGGAGCTAACTTATCTTCTTGTTTTCTCTGAAACCTTGTTGTCAAATCATCAAAACGCACGAATCTTAGAATTTCTTTGAACCTATCACAGCTGATCGCTGCAGAATATATAGGTCTGCAAAAAGCATCATGTTTATTCCACAAAGAATATTTGTCCTCTCTCGTTCCTCTAAATCTTCCTGCCAATAAGAGGATTCCAATAAAAGCTCTTATTTCGTCTGGAGTGGGCATCCTGGTGAACAGGATCACTGGCTTTTTGATTAGTATATTGCACTATTATATCGATAATGTCATTACTAATAAACAAAGAAAATGCCTTCAATGTGCTATTTATATTCGTGCTGCTTGCAGTTAGACCTTTTCTTTTGTGTAAGATATGGTGACTTCTTGATATACTTAGCGCTGGACTTACATATTTCCAAGTGCGATTAGCAACTACTTGATTTTCAGCGTGTACTGTGTTTTCTTCATCGAAACTTATTTCATCTTCTATATCGCTACAGACTTCGTAATCTGCATCACTTTCGTTACTGCCACTGCAATCGGTGACTGCGTCAATATCTTCGTCATCGTCGTCTCAAATCAACTCTGCATATAATTCCGCTACGGTGAGAGCCCTTTTACTTGGATTCATTGTTACTGCTCACTAAACATACATATAACTACTAACTCAAACACGTTTATAGAAAGAATTTACAAGCATGAACGTACGGGACCGACAGGATGCTATCACGCCAAAGCGTAAGAAAACACTACTTCACGATATGTCAACGGAAAGCAGCCATTTTAATTATTTAGACATGAGTACAGCCGGCCTCGAATCTAAAAATAGTTACGCCGACGGCGGAAACCGGGTCAAAAGTGACCCAGTGCCCTTATCTACATTACCTATTCAATTATGTTCAAATTTTACTACAAGCAGTAAAATAACATTATAGAGGAATATCTCATATTTCAAAACAAAAGAGAAATGCATAAAAAAGTTATTGACAAAAATTCTGGGGCAATTTTGACCCGGTTTCCGCCATCGGAGGGTTAAGAATGCTTATCATTTGGGTAAAAATCTTGTATTTAAATGAAAGCAAGGTTTAAACGTTTCAATACCAATTGCAGCTGACGTCGTCAGTAACAAGAAGCTGATTAACAAATATTATGTGAAACAATTTCTAACTTTGTTAACTTTAAGGTAGGATAGCTGGAATCGATATTAGTACGTTTGAAGCTTGCAAAACCGGTATCTAGTTATACGATTTTTTACTTAAAATATGTGGATGCAATGCGTTTTCAGTAAAATCCACATTTAAATTCTTCTTACAGTACAGCTACTATGACCTTCGAATGTGTTTACCGTCCAATTCAGCACACGCTATGCACACTCTGCTTAACAATTATTCTTTGTTATTTACGTGAGAAGAACCGACAGTACTTTTGATAAACCTCTATAAAAAATAGTGCAAGAGTGTGACGCGGATTCGACCAATTCATTGATCGAAAGTTCGTGATAATTCTAGATAAATCTCACGCCACATCTAATTGATACCAGTAATGTTGACCTCTGAATGTTTAAATTTTTCTTGTAAATAGTTATCTTTGTATAGCGTAAATGATGTTTCCCTCAAAGCCTTGGATTTATTGTTAAAGAATATAAAAATCAATTTAGGATCTTCTGAGATGTACATTATCATAAATTTACCTTCTATTCGCGTGTCATCGTTCATTCCAAATCTATCAGCATAGACACATTGGAACTATTAAAGATGTAAACGTTGTTCGGACATAATTTTTCCAATAGATGAAAACAAAATTCCCGTATTATTCTTTGCTCAATTGCTTTTAATTCTCTAGAATAACCGAAATTTTTCTCCACTATTTTAGAACATTCTCCGTGAGTATAAAAAGTTTTATGGGCATAATTCATTACTTTACGATTCAAAGATAGGCTGAATGTATTAGGTGATTGAAGATGGAGTAATATTAGAAGTAGGCGAAGATGAACTACACTGAAGAGTACTCTGTTATCTCCAAAGCAAAAAGTGATCCCTGTGGTACGCCCGCGTCAGTAACAACTTCTTCTGAAAATAGGCCGTTGACCACGACACGTATTCGCCTTTTGCCAAAAAAATTGAAAACCCAATTGATGGATGAATTCAAACGTGTTCCTAATGAACACGTAATAAACTTGCACTACCTTGTTTGCGATGGCGACTTAACACCCAAGCATGTGACTGTAGCTTAATACGTGCACCATTATACAAGGTCCAAGCTTTTGATGAGAGTGCTGAACAAACTTGGACACTAAAGCAGCCAATGTCGCTCCAAAAACGGAATAATACCTATTCCTCAAGGGGTGGTAAAACACAGTGAAGTAATTCCATGCCAGGTTGTGCATAAATGTATTGGAGTTACAAATAAGCCTGAGTACTTATCAGAGATTTCTGAACATGTTCTTAGTGAAAATTCACCAAATAAATCAAACAATATTGACTTAATTTGGGT
This sequence comes from Vesta saturnalis, assembly GCA_036346205.1. Lineage (NCBI taxonomy): Eukaryota > Metazoa > Arthropoda > Insecta > Coleoptera > Lampyridae > Vesta > Vesta saturnalis. The sequence goes on from JARFJB010001286.1 coordinate 2,668, forward strand.
GTCGAATGAAGCATGACCATAACTTACTATTTCCAGCACCACTAACAACGACAAACACTGTATACACAGTTATGAAAACCTTTTTGTCTTTAAATGCCCAACTAGGACGAAAGTATGCTGTTTTGTCATATGACATGGCTATTTATTTGCTTGCAAAGTTGATACAAATACAACGTAAGGAATTCGGTACCTTATTTTTGAGAATCGGAACATGTCATTTAGCAAAGAACTGGTTGAGTATCAATGGAATTGTTATGACTGACAGTGGTTAATCAGATATTTTCATTGAAACAGGAGTTTTTGGGGAAAACACTATGAAGGCAATTTTAAAAGGTGTGCACCACAACAAAAGTGTGAGCTTATGTACGAGGCTTACAGAAGGATTCGATTGAAAATATATCATAAAGATCTAGACGCGAATGCTTTTCAGAATTAAAGGTCCATATTATTTCTTTACAAAAACCTCTGTTGAGTGCTAAAGAAGACGTGTCTACGGTTTTTAAAATGATCGAGGAGGACGATGGAACCTTTGTGCTTAGTTCAAAGATTTTCTAAACGAAAAGTCGTCCTCCAACGAAACTTTTCGTTATTGGTGCAAGTATTGTGAAATGGTAGAGCTGAAAGGGACGATGATAGGGACTTGCATCATACAGTTATTAAAACAATGATTCCTTATCTGTTACTCTTCAATCACATGAACTATGCAAGAGGATGTGTTTTATATCTTGAAGGTATGAATCGTTTGCCAAGTGAACAGAAAATCTCCTTCAAACAGGGCCACATTTCAGCTAAGAGAAGAGCCGGATAATTCAACAACGCTGCCTCGCACAATGCACAAAAGAAAAGTGTGAAATCTGATTAATGAATCTCATAGAAACAGAAACTAACTGTCAAAAACGCTTACAAGACTTGAATACGTTTGAAAATCAAGTACATGTGATTGATGGCATGGCTCTTATCCATTCGGTTCCAAATTCTGCTTTATCAAAGCTGGAAAATTTCAAGGAGTTTGCATAAAACCAGCTATCTGGAGTTACAAATATTTTAGAGAACAGGCTAACTACTTGAGTAGATATCGTTTATGACAGATACAGCAACATATCTTCAACGATAAAATACTCAGAAAGTAGTTTGCGGTCTAAAGGGAAATATCCATTAATTGTCAAGATACACAATGATTTTAATAGAACTGCAAAACAATGGTCTCGCTACATTGAGTTACCTACATGACTACACAATCAATAATATAAACGTGCCAGTTGGAAAAACCATAGTTATTTCTGGAGGATTTGAATATGAGGACGAGTGCTCCTTTAAGAATGAAAACCTAATTATTGGCAACAGTGCAAGTTTACAAAACCATCAGCTTGAAGCGGATACAAGAATTTTCTTGCATGCAAGCGATGCAATTATTCAAAGTGATGGTTGAACTACCGCAATCATTCATAGCACCGATGTTTTCAATGTTTGGAATAATTTCAAGAATACAACTTGCCAAGGGATGTGGATGGTAGTTGGTGTTGGGGACAGAAAGAGAGCTTTAGGTTACCACTTAGCGGCAGAAGCTCTCGGTGAAAAATTACCTGGAAGCTCTTCACGCTTTGACTGGCTGTGATTCTACAAGTAAGGTTGAAACAAAAAGGAATGCGCTCAGTGTTGTTAGAAAATCAGGGACACCTTTAAATGTAGTAAACCTTTTGAAAGAAAATAACCTCTCTACCGAGCAACTGATGCAGTTAGAAAATTGAAAATTTAAAAATATTACGAAAAAAAGGAAGCTCTTGTGATGAAAGTCGTTACCTACACTTCTTTTCAAACCCAGCAACAGCTTTCGACATCAGTACCTTGCACTTCCGATAGTTTTCACCAACATGTATTGGGATGAATCGCCCAACTTCATTATTGGACAAACTCAACAACCGCCTTTGTGGACATGTTGGACCTTTTGAATTAAGGCTACTACATGGATGAAGACAAATTCCTGCGACCACAGCTTATGACATTGACAACTATACCAGACAAGTTAATCCCACCTTGTAGGTGTAAAACATGGTTCAAAACCAAGTTTCTAAAGTTTTAAGAAAGAAAGTTCTTGCTGTTCGTACAGTACATGCAAGGAAAAATGTAAAAATATTTTTACAAACGACTGTGTAGAAGAAGATGAGAGCGACCTCTGCTAAATCAATAAAGGGTATTTACACCAATAGAAGAATATTAATTAGATCTTAATATCAGAAAAAGTTAAATTATATAAACAAACTTAATTACATTATTATTATTATTAATACCATTAATAAGTGACGGACCATTCGCATATTGAAGTGATATTGAAAATCTTCGTGTCATGTGTCAAGGAATTCAACCACTCCAAAGAACTCGCAGTCAGAATCCAGCCCACCATATAGGATGTCTACTGAATTTTATCCATGGAGGTACGTGAAATATCATTCATAAACGACCTATTATACAGGGTGATCAACTTATACTCCGGAGTTCGATAACTCCGTTACCTTGAGAGTTACTAAAAAAAGTTTTAAATAAAAGTTATTCATAAAATCAAGCTGCACATTTTAAAATTATTTAATAATATACAGGGCAATGCATAAAGTCACAGCATATCAAATTATGTTTTTTAATAGAACACCCTGTATATTATGTCAAATTTCAATTAGGCTCATATTCCAATGATAAAGGTTTTTACTATGTTTTACATAGTACTTTTTAAGATATTGCCATTTTTATGTAAAAATCGTAATGAAATCGCCACCCTATATTATTTAAAATAAACAATTGAGGGCTAATCTCTCATGGGCAAAATAAATTTGTGATAGTCTGGTTTTGTTAAAACATCACTTTTATGATAACTTTTATTTTTGTGCAGGGTGATCCAGAACTCACACCCATAATTATCTCGGTTATTTTGAATGGAACACCCTCTATTTTATATCATCTCTGAAAATGATTTAAAAAATACTTTTACTCTTCTTAAACATTCCCTATACCTAAATTTTACCGTTATTGATTTATTTAGATTTTTCAAAATAAAAGCGACATTTTTGGCATAACTTCAAATTCTTATTCATGACTGTAATACATTATTTGAAAATACTCTAAGTTTAAGCAGCTCTGTATCAATACTATTATTGCCAGGTGAAAAAGACATACATCAAGTGTAAACTATTGCAAATAAAACCACAAATTGTTTAACAAAACTAGGTATAACGGAGACTAAGAGTAATAAATGAAACAAATTCTAAAAAATGATTAACAAAATAACATTTGGGTAACAAAGTTTTGATCTGGACATTAAAACATTGTAGATTGAGCAAAATTCATACCTGCACTTTACCGAAACACTGTGTTTCATCGACCGATATTCGTTTTGTTGACCACATACACGTCATTAGAAGGTTGAACCAAAACTTTTTAACTACTATTTCATCACTCGACGATCGTTTCAGTGACACCACATCGCCATCAGGAGGTTGAACTTAAATCAGTTTAATCATAGTGACGAAATACAGCGTTTCGATGAAGTAGTATTTATATTAACTGTTCAAAGTGGTATAACGCTTTTATCTTCGGTGGACGGTTAGTTATTATCAAAGCGGTGAACTGTGGTTGGACTATCGCGGTATAATCGGGTTACTCGAGCGCCAATCTAGGTAACTGGTTATATAGAGGCCTAGATTCCTCTTCGCGGAGAATTAAATGGGTAAAAGCGGTCCAAGTAGCGTCAGTGAAGACGTCGGCCTACCAGGGTTTCGGAAGATTTAAATCGGTGCCGGTATTTAAAACTTGTGTCGTTGTTGAGTCAGAAATGCGCGGTCTCGGTATTGTGACTCCAAAATAAATTCAATTACCAAAAAAAGTAAAACTCCTCATACGGAGGTCGGAAGCAAATGTTTTCAGTGTCGGATAAATAATAAAAAAAATAATTTTATAAGTTGGAAATTAAAATCCAGAACGCTTCGTCAAGCAAAAAAATATAAACCAAACTCTCGGTCACAGTACAGAAATTAATTTCGTTGTCGCGGGTAAGCGGGACAACTTAAATTAATATTCCTCGGGCAAAAATAATACAATAAAAAAATTGGGTGGTTACGGTGCGAGGACTCAGCCTCTAATTTATTCGGGCAGCTGAAAAAAACACACTATAGTGCTTGGCGATATCACTTAATAAAATAATTTTTCGCCAACGGTGGCGAAAAAAAATAATACCTAAATTCCTAAAATAAAAAAAAATATATAACTGCCAACGGCGACGGAAAACCAAAACTAAATTCGTAAAAGAAATATAAAATCAAAATGGTGTTTGTCTAAACAGGCTATAAAATAATAAACTAATTAACCGTTGATCTGTTTGAGACGGCCTATCGGTTTAATTAAAATAAATGTTATATTCTGACAACTTAAATAACAGATCGTACAATATCCAAAATTATCAAACAAAATAAAAAAACAATATTGGTAGTTAATAATCGGCTACTTGCTGTTAATAGAAAACTATTTTAGTCGAAATAGAATTAATAACAGTATAGTAGGTGCAATATTTGTATCACCCGGTATATACACGGGTATCGGCTTGTGACGGAAAACTACAACTAAATTAAAAAATAGAATATAAACACAATGTGTTTGTTAGACACTAATAAAGGCGGTTATATGAAACAAAATTATCGAGAAATTTATTCTTTTAAGACTAACATAAAAGAAAAATTCTGATTACAAAACTTAACCAGCTGCAAATTTCAAAATTTAAGGTGTAATCGGTGATGGAAACCTTGAAACAATAAGGTAAAGAATAAAATTCCTGATCTTATCGGATAATTGCATACATGCAAATACAATGTTAGTTAAATATATTTATTTCTCGTACGTACAATATCTATTAATATAGGATTTCTATTTGTGTTATGTAAACAAAATAGCGGACGGTAATTGATCAACACATCGACAGTAGTAGGTGAATTAAATTAATATTCTTAATAAACAAACTTACTTGAATAGCTCAGGGCACACACACCTTCACTTCAAAACTCGTATATATAATAATAATTTTATTCACGTTTTGAATAGTCCAAAACATATTGCGTTTGGTGTATTTGATAAGAAACTCGTCTTTTTAACCTGAAATATTTCTATGTGAAATGGAAATGTTTATATTTTAAAATTTTGTGAATTTATCAATTATCATGAAAATTACAAGTATACCGGGCGGTTAATACACCGCTATTTAACAATTTATACGGTTGTTCGGTAACGGAAATTTTAGTTTCGTTACGTTACGTAGGACACGGTCTCCCAGGTGCGGTTTCCATTCGCGGCGTCGTAGATTGTAGTGGCCTTCCTGTTTAGTGTATGCGCGGCCTAAATTGTGCCGCACCGATTGAAATATGTCTTCTAATTGACCTAGTCGGCCGCTATGAGCGGGTACAATGTTTTCGGCGGTTATCTCGTCAGAGTTTGGTGACGGGTCGGTTTCGCGTCGCAAGGTTCCCGGAAGTTCCAGTTCGCGACCGAAATTCAAGAACGCGGGAGTAAATCTGGTCGATTCCTGTACGGCCGTGTTCATCGCGAAAGTTAGGGCGGGAAGGTGACGGTCCCAATCGCGGTGATTGTTATCGCAAAACTGGGCGATCATGGTTTTCAGCGTGCGGTTCGCCCTTTCGACGGAGTTCGCTTGCGGAGTGTACAGCGGGGTATAACGGTGGTGGATGCCGAGTTCTGATAGCAAGTGGTTGAAAGCACGGCTATCATACTGTGGGCCATTATCGGTTAGTACCACACGTGGTGTACCGAACTTGGTAATAACATCGGCGTATAAAGCTTCTGAGATGGTAGTGGCGGTAGCTTTCCTTAGAGGTTTGGCAACTACCCACTTTGTAAATCGGTCTTGAAAAACGGCTAGATAAGAATGACCTTTAGATGATCGGGGTAGTGGTCCTATGATGTCGGAGCTAACTATGTCCCAAGGTAAACGGTTCGGATACTGTTGCATCTGACCCGCTGTTTTCTGTTGTGACACTTTGTACTTTTGGCAGAGTGGACAGTTTCGGACATAGGTGTTGATGTCTCTGACCATTCCTGGCCAATAATACCGTTCTAAAATACGGTTGGTGGTTTTAGTGACCCCTAAATGACCAGCAGTGGGAGAATCGTGATTCTCCTTGAAAACACGGGGGCGGTGCGGTTTTGCCACACAAAGTTTCCAGGGGTCGGTAATTAATTCGCCCTTTAATTCATTTGTATGTAAATGGCGATAAAGTCGGCCTTCTCTGATACAGTAATCCGGCAGTCGGTCGGGATGATGTGTAACTTCATACAGTTTTTGAGTATACCAATTGCACTCGGGGAGCTCTATAGCAAAGATTTCATTTTCGATAGTAGGGAGCGGGTCACGGGATAAAGCATCGGCCACACGGTTAATCACCCCCTTTCGGTATTTAATTTCGAAGTCAAATTGTTGTAGGAAAATACTCCACCTTGCAAGGCGGCCAGCTGGACTTTTTATGGAATGGAGCCAGGTTAGGGATTGATGGTCGGTTATAACTATGAAGCGATATCCCTCGAGATATGGCCTCATCTTTTCAATGCCGAAAACTATGGCAAGGCATTCTTTCTCCGTTACTGAATAATTACGTTCCGGGGAGCTCAACGTTCGGCTGGCATACGCAATTACATGATATTCGCCATTTATGGTTTGAGTTAGGGTAGCACCTAACCCACTTTCGGATGCATCGGTTTGAAGGACAAAGGGGACATTGAAATTCGGGCAGGTAAGTACGGGGGAATTAACTAAAGCGGTCTTTAGTTGTTCGAAAGCAGTAGTCTGCTCGTTTGACCATTTCCAGCGAACGTCTTTGTGTAGGAGCTTAGTTAGAGGCAGTACGGTTTTGGAAAAGTTCGGGATAAAACGGCAGTACCAGGATGACATCCCTAGGAACCTTCGTAGACTTCGGACGTTGTGTGGGGGTGGCATTTCGATGATAGCAGTAACTTTGTCAGGGTCTGTTTGTATTCCGCCGTCACTGACGACGTGACCCAAATATTTTAATGCCTTACGGCAAAATTGACATTTGTCCGGGTTTATACGGAGGTTAGCTGCTCTTAGCCTGCGAAACACTTCTTTAAATTTGCTAAGTGTTCGTCAAAGTTTCCCCAACACAATAATATCGTCCAGGTACGCAAAAGCGTACGGTTCCATTTAGGGCCTATAATGCGGTCTAATAGCCGCTGAAAGGTAGCGGTGCGGAGTGAAGGCCAAATGGCATCACTTTGAATTAGAATAGACCACGGCCGGCAATGGTAAATGCCGTGATCGGTCGTGATTCGGTGTTAACGGATTTGCCAATAACCGTCCTTCAAGTCGATGCTGGAAATGTATCGCGAGTGACGTAGTCGGTCTAGGATGTGATGGATAAAAGGTAATGGGTAGGCATCTTTGACGGATATTTCATTTATTTTTCGGAAGTCGATGCAAAAGCGTGCTTTGCCATCTTTTTTTTTGCAATGACGATCGGTGAGCTCCACGGGCTGTCCGCGGGTTCAATTATATTTTCATCTAGCATACGGTCGACCTCTTCGTTTACGAGGTTTTGCATTTTCGGGTTGAGGGGACGGTATCGTTGCTTGATGGGAGTAAGGGTAGTGAGACGGATATCATGTTCTGCCAAATCGGTAGTGCCTTGTATTGTTTGAATCTCGGAGTTCGGTATTTAGGAATCTGTGCAGCTGGTTTTCTTCAATAGCTGTCAAAGGGGTGATGGCGTGACAGTCGTTACTCGTCGGTGTTGGTTTTGTAGTCTTAGGGACAAGTCGGTTTTCAAGGAAAAGGTTTCCGGATTTCATATTAAAATGAAAATTAGTCCTTGCTAAAAGTCCATCCCAAGAGCACGTCGTAACATAGCGACGGAACATGATGTAATAAATGCCGGATTTCGGTATCCAAGATTTTAATGGTTGAATAGAAGGCTTGCCGAATAATGACGGACTGGTTAGTGATACCAGTTGCTTTGGTGTACTTTGGAAGTTGGGCAGAGTCGGCCAATAAAGAAGCAGGTTTGTCACCAACAAAGGTAATAGCGGATCCGGTATCAACTAACGCTGTAAAGGGTTGTTCGGCGATATAAACGGTAACAAATGGGCGGGGGACGTTAGCGGTGGAGGCGGTTGTGGGAGAGAGCTTCAGGCCTCCCAGCGGAAGCTCTCACTGGTCGTTTCCGGCCGGTCGCATGGACAGTCACGTGACAAAATGTTACGCCTGCCACAACGGGAACAGAAAAGCACTGAACGATTACGGCACTGGGTACGGTAATCACCTCTCTGGCCACACCTCCAGCATTCAGGGTCGGTGTCGGTAGAAGGGCGCTTGCCGCTTCCCTTTGGTTAGGTCGGACGGGTGCGTCAGTACGACGCGGTGGAGTGGGTGGTGGTCGAGTCGGCCTTTGAAGCGGCGGTCGACTCGTATGAAGTGGTGGTATCGGATTGAAACGGGGCAGATCGTTGTGGGTTCTGCCGGTTATTATCTGGTGCCCTAGGTGACGGAGTATTGTACGTTGGCCTGCCAGAACTTTGGCGATTTGGGGCCTCAAACCGAGGTGCACTATTTGTTAAGTGTTCCGGTCTTGAAAATTGGGGCCTGTATGTCGGAGATTCGGCGGGCGCGTGTAATTTGTCGGTCGTTGGACGTTCTGAACGGAAACCGAAAAACGTCGTGAGTTTGCAATCTCCATTTGAAGTTGTTCGTGATTGCGCACTATTTGTATCAACTCGGCAACAGACTGGAAATCGGAGCGGCGTACGTACATGCGGTATTCCGGTAATAAATTTCGGTGTAACCAGTATAATTCTTGCTCGGCAGACATGTGGCCATGTCGCCGGATTAGGTCTGCAACTCGTTAATGAATGTCATTACCAGTTCGTTGCGCTTATGTACGCGGCGGCTGATTTCGGCTTCCAGGTTGATATGGTAGTCAATCGGAAGAAAACAATTATGAAAATCGTCCAAGAACGTGTTCCAGTCCTGCCAGCGGTATTTATTGTTGCGGTACCAGGACAGCGCGTTACCGGTAAGTAAGTCCGGTAAAACTATGATTAAATCATTCAGCGAGATATCGTACCGTTCGCTGATTTCCTCCATTCGTTCTAAGAACGAGACTGGATCGGTGGTACCGTCAAACTCGACGTTCCATCCCCGAGTTTCGATTCTCGGTGGTGGTACAGGTGGCGGCTGTTGTTGCACCAGCGGTTGTTGCATAAACGGTTGTTGCGATACCGGCGGATGTTGAAATGCCGGCGGTTGAATTGGAGTTGGCATTGACCAAACCGTATGCGGTAATGTCGATACCGGCGCATGCGTTATGGTATTTGTGCAATAAACCATTGTTAGCGTGGTCAGCGGATGAGTAGTAACCGGCGGTTGCATTAAAAACGATGTTATGCTTGATGTCGTTACCGGTATAACCGGGGCCGTGGTAGCGATCACGGTCGGTGGGCGAGTCTCTGCTCGGGCGCCAAATTTATAACGCTTTTACCTTCGGTGGACGGTTAGTTATTATCAAAGCGGTGAACTGTGGTTGGACTATCGCGGTATAATCGGGTTACTCGAGCGCCAATCTAGGTAACTGGTTATATAGAGGCCTAGATTCCTCTTCGCGGAGAATTAAATGGGTAAAAGCGGTCCAAGTAGCGTCAGTGAAGACGTCGGCCTACCAGGGTTTCGGAAGATTTAAATCGGTGCCGGTATTTAAAACTTGTGTCGTTGTTGAGTCAGAAATGCGCGGTCTCGGTATTGTGACTCCAAAATAAATTCAATTACCAAAAATAGAATATAAACACAATGTGTTTGTTAGACACTAATAAAGGCGGTTATATGAAACAAAATTATCGAGAAATTTATTCTTTTAAGACTAACATAAAAGAAAAATTCTGATTACAAAACTTAACCAGCTGCAAATTTCAAAATTTAAGGTGTAATCGGTGATGGAAACCTTGAAACAATAAGGTAAAGAATAAAATTCCTGATCTTATCGGATAATTGCACACATGCAAATACAATGTTAGTTAAATATATTTATTTCTCGTACGTACAATATCTATTAATATAGGATTTTCTATTTGTGTTATGTAAACAAAATAGCGGACGGTAATTGATCAACACATCGACAGTAGTAGGTGAATTAAATTAATATTCTTAATAAACAAACTTACTTGAATAGCTCAGGGCACACACACCTTCACTTCAAAACTCGTATATATAATAATAATTTTATTCACGTTTTGAATAGTCCAAAACATATTGCGTTTGGTGTATTTGATAAGAAACTCGTCTTTTTAACCTGAAATATTTCTATGTGAAATGGAAATGTTTATATTTTAAAATTTTGTGAATTTATGAATTATCATGAAAATCACAAGTATACCGGGCGGTTAATACACCGCTATTTAACAATTTATACGGTTGTTCGGTAACGGAAATTTTAGTTCCGTTACAGTGGCCTCCCATTACATTTAAACAATGTTGCAGCCGATCTTCAAATTTCCCACCTACATTTCTATCCATTGGGATACTAATGTTTCGGAAAACCACTCTAATTGTAGTTACAGATAATGCATATACCTCATTTTTCAAATACCCCCTCAGAAAAAATCTACTTTTGTTCGATCAGGCGATCTTGCAGGCCACGGATTTGGCCTATCCATCGTCCAGGAAAATGATCGTGTGGTTGACCGTGATTGAGTGCGTTATTATGTATGGGAGCCCCATCATGTAAATACTACATGCACTGACGTGTACGCAGGGGAACGTTTTCAAGAAGCACAGGCAACTGATTTTCCAGAAAATCTAAATAAACTTCACCGTTTACCGTTTCCTCGAAAAAATATGGTCCAATCACGAAATCGACAAGAATATCACCCCAAACATTTAAAGACCATCTTGTTTGTGAAGTAGTAACAATTACATAAGGATTTTCTCTTGAATAGTAATGAAAATTATGTCTATTTGAACATCTATTTTTATGGAATATTCCCCGAAAAATAAATAATCAAAAAAATCTCTTTGATTGCGAATTTTTCTTTGAGTCCAATTACAAAAAATTATTCTTCGCCGAAAATCATTATCCAATAATTCCTGGTGCAAATAAATATGAAATGAGTCCATCTTGTATTTAGATAGTATTTTTGGACACTTCCATAACTTATTTCTTGTTCCCTGAAAATCTCACTTATACTTTTATTGGGATCCTCTATACTGCCAATACATTCAGTTCATTTTCCTCGATAAGAATGGTTTTCGTTTTTTTCGAAATTCCTTTTTTCGGATAATCGGCGCTCTGGAAATCTCTCGTGATACACCCTTACTGCTAGTAAGCAATTTTTATGGCATTCACCTGGTATCCAGATCATATTCACTAATCCCTCATTAGAAAAACTCATGATGAACTCAAAATTTGTACGTAAATAACAAGGAAATTAACCGAATAAAACTAAAATATTAATTTTACAAGCTTGATAGACAAATAATACTACCCTCTGTCAAATAATGCTTTAGGGTCATGGCAAACTGTAAAAAACTTGCAGTGCCAAAAATGTCGCTTTTATTTTTAAAAATCTAAATAAATTAGTAACTGTAAAATTTACGTATAGGGAATGCTAATTAAGAGTAAAGGTATTTCTTAAGTACTTTTCAGGGATGATATAAAATAGAGGATGTTGCATTTAAAATTACCAAGATAATCATGGGTGTGAGTTTTGGATCACCCTGTACAAAAAATAAAAGTTATCACAAAAGTGATAAGTTTATAAAACCAGACTACCACGAAACTATTTTGCCCATGAGAGATTAGCCCTCAATTGTTTATTTTAAATAATATAAGGTGACGATTTCATTACGATTTTCCCATAAAAATATCTTTAAAAGTACCCTGTAGAACCTAAGTAAAAACCTTTATCATTGGAATAGGAAAAATGAGCCTAACTGAAATTTGACATAAACACAGGGTGTTCCATTAAAAAAACAAATTTGATATGCTGTGACTATGAAATACCCTGTCCATTATTAAATATTTTTAAAATCTGCAACTTGACTTTATGAATAACTTTTATTTAAAAACTTTTTTCGTAACTCTTAAGGTAACGGAGTTAACGAACTCCGGAGTATAAGTTGATCACCTTGTATATACTAAAATTAATTTAAAACATTGCATATAGTTTAAGCATATTTTTTATGAGTCACTTGTGTCACATTTAAATTTGTAGAAACTAAGTTAGATATTTAATAGTTATTTATATATCAAGGGAGTTGTGAGGGTGTTAATTACCGAGGGTAACGGATTGCAATCTCGAGGGATTGTAAGTTGCCCGAGGTTATTAACATACATAACTCACGTGATAGATAAATCATTTTATTTCAGATTTCATTATAAACGAAATATGAAAACAAAATTTTGTTTGTTATTAAAATTAAACAAACATTTAAAAATTAATTAGGCATTGTTACCATGGATATATCAACAGACAAGCTTGCAAATATTTGTCAAAATACATTAGAGGGAGCTATATATCTATAATTCCCTACTATAACTCCCTAAGGAGTTATGAACGTGTTTACAGTTACGGTAACTAAGGGTTTATTTGTTTTTGTAATGTATTGTATGAAATAAATTCAATTATACAGGGTGTCCACAAACTATTTCACAAAAGAAAACTGCGTATTCTAGAGCTGATTTTATGTCGATTTAACGTAAATTACCTCAATACAAAAATACTTCCTACGAGAGCTGGAGCTCTTGGAAGATGGCGCCCTAACATTGGTTTAATTCAAATATCTTCAAACTGGTTTCCCTTTAAATGATAGCGTTCTGTACATTTATTTAGTGGAATATGCTCAATCGTATGGCGTGAATATGATTTTTTAATTGCACTCATAAGCGGCTCGTTTGGACGGGACATTGGACATTGTTATTCATAAGCTTTTTGTTTTTTAAAATTTCGCAATTTTAACATAAAATTAAAAAAAATTCGATTTTTTCTTAAAAGAATGATACTCTTGTCTGAAGTCGCTGCGACGCACCGTTTCCGAAATAAATCAATTTGAACTTTTCGTGTGTTAATCATACTTTTACAAAATTAACCAACGAATTCATTTACGATTATGAAAGATGGCTATGGAAAATAAACAAAATAACAATTACTTTCTAAAGCAAAATTAATTTATGACGTGAGAGCAGTTTGACGTTCACGCAATTGTTATTTTGTTTATTTTCCATAGCCATCTTTCTTTCAGAATTGTACATGAATTCGTTAGTTAATTTTACAAAAGTATGATTAACACATGAAAAGTTCAAATTGATTTATTTCGAAAACGGTACGTCGTAGCGACTCCAGACAAGAGTATCGTTCTTTTATGAAAAAATCGAAATTTTTAAATTTTATGCTAAAATTCGAAATTTTGAAAACAAAAACTTGAATAACAATGTCCAATGCCCCACCCAAACGAGTCACTTATGAGTACAACTAAAAAGTCATATTCACGCCATACGATTGGGCATATTCCACTATCATTTAAAGGGAAACCATTTTGAAGATATTTGAATTAAACCGATGTTAGGGCGCCATCTTCCAAGAGCTCCAGCTCTCTTAGAAAGTATTTTTGTATTAAGGTATTTTACGTTAAATTGACATACAATCAGCTCTAGAATTTGCAGTTTTCTTTTGTGAAAAGAGTTTGTGAACACCCTGTACATCCTGAACATCTGTGTCCGGCATCGTGTGCGGTACACCATGCTTTCGTTATTAAGTTTTTATCGACGTTTGATACTGACATTAAAGTCAAACGAGTTACTTCTTTTGTTTATACACTATATGTTAGTAAAATACTTTTATTATCTACATGAAATACCAATGCTACACACCAAATTCATTTTCCTTTCTTTCACTATCCTTAGGCGAATTCTTAAACGTAGATTAAATGTAAATCATTAAAAGAGGTGTATTTATTCAATTTCTAAATAATGATTGATGTGTTTAATACTGGACGACTTATTTCATATAAAAAAATAACAGTTAAATACATAAATAAATTTTTACCCTGATTCAAAAAAATTGTTCACTTTTATGCGGTCTTTAACAGCACTGTAGTTATTTTAATGAGTTTTTAGGAAAGGGGTTTTATTTTTTCATGGAAAGGACGCAGGTAGTTAGTTACTAGTTAGACTTGGACCAATACGGCCGCAAAGAAATCTTATTTTGAACATTAAATAAATATTTCAAAATAAACTTTCCTTTTTATTAACTCTGCGACGCAACAACCATTTTTTTAAAATGGATGTTTTCGCAAATAGGATTGAAAGTGTTATTACGGGCAGGAAAGTGGTCCTTATTGTAAAAATGAAGTTTGGGTAAAGAAAAACCAAAAATATTGCATTATTAGTTATAATTATTTATAGCTTTAGATATAATGTTTTTAATTCCTACTAACTAATCTGCTCTGTAACTGTTTTCAATTACGTCAAACTTTATTAATGTGCTAAATAGTTGATTAATGTTCTATTCATCTCCAACGTAGCGATAAAGTGATCTATAATTAAATATTAAAAGCTTAAAATTAGTATTCGCACAACTAAGGACTGTATTTACTTAGGCATCGGTATCATTATATACACATTACCATATCGTTTTTACCTTTAACATACAATTTTATTATTTATATTTTTATGTTTGACAGTTTTTCTGAGCATTTTCGCAATAATTCTTTGGTAAAGCGAAAATTTTAATATTCCAAAGATTCAAAAAGCAACCGTTAATCACCGAATTTAAATTTTTAGTAAGACATGTGAAATTCTAAATCATTTTCGCACGTCACGCAATAAATTATAAGACGCCATCTGCTTGAGTTATTAAATTTTGCATTAATAAAATTGACTCAAACTCAGAGGTTTAATTAGATCTTCCACACGGGATTCTAATCTGGGATAGTTAAGGTAGGCATTAGTTTATTTGTATTAAAGAACAACCACTAAACCAGATATTACTACAGATTTAATTGCAAGTCACGGATTTATGTTGAGATTTTCATTAAAGGGCTTCAATGCTACGTAATCGTTATTTTTAAGACAGAAACTTTTCTTATCCTTGAATCTTCTATTAATCTTGAATAGTTTTCTTTATAGAAATTGTGCGGTATTAAGGAAAAAACGTACATTCATTAAAAGGTGTAAGTACAAATATTACTATAAAAAATGTTACTATGAAACTATTACTTATTACAAGCACCTGTAAATTATTTTATAAATCCCTACAGTGACACTTAAAATAAGTCTTAAGTTGGGTCGTATTGACACCAACAATTTGTATTTCAGTACCGTAGAGGTAAAAAATCGTAACTCTACTCTTGGCGAAATTAAAGGTAATATGAAATTCGTTAATAGCAAATCAAATATTTTGTTGTGGTAAAGCATTGTATCTCCAGTAAGTCGTTTTTAGCGTCGAGGTAAACAGTAGTACCTCCACAATCACATGTTTTGACGGTTAGATTAAATTAGTAAATAATCGTAAATCCATGGGTGAATAAATAAACGTTTTTCGTGTTATTTTTATTACGCTTAATAATTAATATCCAATAAACAATGTTTAATAACAACAATAAAGGTAGTATTTTGCGAAAAATAGTTAGTAATCGTGTTAGCAAGATACTGGATCTAGTGAATAACGAAAATATTGAGGGTAAGTACATTAAAGGTTATGTTTTGTAATAAAAATTTGTTTCGTTTCATTTTCAATAATCAACTAATTTTTAACGGTTCTCATATAACGTGTCAAGGTTTATTCGCTTTTGTATTAAATCGTAGGTTACTATAAATTAATTAGCTTAGAAATGGAGTTACGGTCTTTTACCATTCTATTATTTTTAGATCCGTCAAACGAAATATTTTGTAACGAAGGTGTCGAGACACAAAGTAATGAAGAAGAGCGGACGTTACGCTTTAGCCTTATGCAACATAGCGATGTTGGAGGTTTGTAAATTTTAAACAACAATAAAAATCCAATAAAATGAACCAAACATTGATCTTAAATTTTTAAAAATTATTTGAGAGAGTACGCTTTATTGTCCTGCAATATTTATACAATTTTATAGGGAAAGCTCATAGTTAAAAAAGAAATAAAATAAAAATTAAAATAAACAATAGCAATAAAAAGAAAAACACAAAATATCAAATTACAAACAAAATCTCTTAAAATTAGTTAATATTTACAATATAGCAAAACATGTTGTATTTGAACAAACTAAAAAATTACAAATTAGTTTGCATCTCAAAATGATATTTCATTATTACTTATTTTGATAGATCCAATAGACGCAGACAACGTGTCTAATATAGTAACAAGTGGACAGAGTTTATTCGATGAACCTAATACTAACGGTACGTAAACTTAAAGGTCATCACATTCCTCACCTTAGATTTTTTGGTTCGAAAAAGCGTTCGATTATGAGTCACCAATTTGAACATATTATTTTGTTTTAGATCAGCCGTCAACGTCGGGATTGTATACAGCAAACGACTCTAAAATCGGCTCACAGAAATTATTAATGGATTATAGTGATGACAGTGATGTTGATCCAAATTATGTTCCAAGCAGTGAAGAAAATAGTGGCGACGACAATACTAATAGTAAGCTCACAAGACAGCGAGACGCTGATAAAGTCAACAACGTTCCGCAGCCTGACAGAAAACAAAATTCAACAGCCCAAAAAATGTCTGCGGAGAATAGAAACATAGAAGGTCACTAAAAGATCTGCAGCAACGCGAGCAGGTCTTGAACATAAATCAAAATCAGGGAAAAGAATAAAATTTAATGCCTATTGGAATGAGCAAAAAACGTCATAGACCTAAGGTTAATAGTAGGAATCATCAACGCAAGCAGACTATTTTATACCACTTTGATGTAAAAAATGACCATTTAGAAAAAATTAAAGTTTGTAAATTATTTTTTTTTTAATACGCTGGGGGATTTCAGAAACTGTAGTACTTAATGTTTTGAAAAAAGATATTAGTGGTGGATTTGTCGCTATGGATATGAGAGATCGTCATGTTCTGGCCAATAAGCTTTCAGAAGATGTTCTGAATAGAATCCGTTTAGCTTTCCTTCTTACGAGAGCCACTACTCTCGCCGCAAAAGTTCGAAAAAATACCTCGGTCCTGAATTGAATCGGGAAAAACTGTATAAGTTAAATCTAGTTAAATGGAAGAGGACAAAGTCCCCAAAGAATTGCAATTTGTTCTTTGGGGACTTTCTTGTGGATATATAAAGAAAAATTTAATAGTGAGTTTATCTTGGATTTTAAAACCCCTTCGGCTGATACATGTGATAGTTGTGACAAGTTTGTTCTGGACATAAAAAATTCAGCCAACGAAGCCGAAAAGTCGACCATCCAGGAGCAATATAAGGATCATTTACAAGATGCTGATATGAGGTACGAGCTAAAAAAAAGTGACAAAGAAAACAGTAAAAACGCTAAACTAGAACACAGCAAAGTAATAATGTTGGATTTACAAAAGTGTCTTCCTACACCATATCTGACCAATAATCAAAGATTTTATTGCCTTAAATTGTGGACTCTAAATCTAACTATTTACGATGCAACTTTAGAAAAATCGTACTGTATGGTATGGAATGAATCCGAGGCAGGAAAAGGCGGCCACGAAATAGCCTCTGCTTTACTAAAATGGGCTGAAATTATTATTTCCAAGGTGGAACATCTGACAATTTGGAGTGACAACAGCCCGAGCTAAAATAGAAACGTCATGGTTATGATGAGTTACTTTTGGCTGCTCAAAATTTGTAAAAACTTAAAAACTGTGGAGCATAAAGCTTTATTAAGGGAACCTACTCACATGGAGGCCGTAATCGAAAGTAGTATGAATAAGCAACCTACAATGGAAATTTGCACGCCTTGGGACTGGGAACAGCTTATATGGTCTACTGGTGCCAATGTTATTAAAATGGACCTTACCGATTTTAAAAATTTTGAAGCTTTGTATAACCAGCCACAATCACCGTTTGTTAGTAAGAAAGTATCCAATGAAAAAGAACCATTCTTAATTTCAACTGTCGTGTATTTTCACGTCAGTTCTACTACACCAGCTGCAGTTTTTTACAAGCAAAGTTTCCTAAAAAAAAAGACTTTAAATCTTTAAATGTTGCAAGATTACTAAGAAATAAGCACACTAAATTGCCAGTTCAGCGAAAAAAGCTGAATGGGATTTCAAAAAAGAAACATAATTACCTGATTAAACTTCTGGAATGGGTACCAGTTCAATTTCATGATTTTTATAAAAATATTCTAGAATCTCAGAAAGGGGATAATGAATCAGATGATAGTGAATAGCTGTAAAGTTTTTTGAAATACTTATTACAATAATAAGCTCTAAATTGTGGTTTGTTTTATTAAGATTGTTATAAATGCCTTCCAACAATAAGCTTTTTAGTTTTTTTATTGTTTGAAATATACAGTTGTTTGATAACCTATCTCCATTTTTTTTTACCTGATTTGAAAACAATGGTAAAAGCTAATCCATAATCAAAGTCCAGGTTAATTTCATTAAAACTGCACTACCTTAAATCTGAAAACAATCATTAAACATAATCTATACTCAATAAACTACTTTGTTAATATTTATGCAAGTATAAGTAAAACATGTTAAAACTGCCCAAATGCATTCTTTTTGCTTTTTCTCGATATTTAATGTAGTGCACTTACGACTATTTACCTCTACGGTACTGATTTACAAAATTGATAATCCGGCACTTTTTACTGAAGTTTCACCTAAGGTAAACAAACCACCCAATGAATCAATGATTATCCCAATTCTTATTTTTGAGGTAATGTGATGCTTATAGGGTTGAGTAAGTCAACACTGAAAAGATGTTCGTGAATACAGTTGTACCATAATTGTTCAAATACTATTCAATTGATTACATTTTAGGATAATGCAGAAATCTAGTGAATAAACATTAACAGCTAAATAAAGAACAGAACATAGCCAATTAATGAACAGTTTTGTATTTCGCAAATACATACATTTTAGGTAAGCTTTAATATGCTTAAGCAGATAATTGTGACCTCATAATAGTGGCCCAGTGGATTTACGGTGTAGTACAATATGGTTAACATAAGATAAGGGTGTAACATTGACATTGTATAAAAACTATAATACATTTCAAAAAACCCTGTGGCCAGCACAAAACTTTCTTATGCCTATCTTGTGGGATATTAGCTGATAGGAGCAAAAGTTAATCAGTCGTGATATAGATATTTTTAACTTGTTCATATTTGCTCTTATATTAAATGTACAAAACCTATTTAAACAATTAAACATATACACAATGTGTAATAATTTTTGTATTGTATAATATATATATATATATATATATATATATATATATATATATATATATATATATATATATATATATATATATATATATATATATATATATATATATACATACATCCTATTTGTCTATTTATTATACCAATTTTTCTCTTTATACAATGTGTCTAATTAAGTCAGGACCATATGGGAAACTTTTTTATTCTAGTTTTATGAAAAAAAGTTATTCTTTATACAAAGTCCATCATGGTCTAAAACTTGAAACACAACCATCAGATATAAAATTTGTTGTGCCATATATAAGGTTTGTCGAAAAGTATGAATTTTATGCAAGAGTAAAGTACCTTCATTTTTGAAAATATCAACAATTGTTATTAAGAAAAGTTGATGATAATTTGAAAACTATTGTCAGATATCCAATGTTATTCATTCGCCATGAAAAACGATTTTTAATCATTTTCGTAATAAATAAATTATGCAAATTTTGTAAATTACACATCAGCTACTTTATTGAAAATCATGATAACCTTTTGTTTTATTAATAAGTAACAATGTTCCATTGGAATAGTTACATACATACATATCATAATATTTTGTTTTGCGAATGAAAAGATAAACAAGTTAAATAATGCGTGATAACATTCCTAACAATATTGGAAATAAGATAATTTGTATTTTGCTTCAATTCACTAAAGCCTCAATATATCCACCATCTCTTTCTAAACATTTACTGGTTCGTTTACCAAATTCTCTTAATACATTCTTGATCATATCTGCAGTAATTTCCTGACATGCTTGTGTAATTATTTTTTTCAAATGATCAATTCCTTGAAACGGCCCTTGCTGATAAACCCTATATTTTAAGTTTGTATGTTTTAAGGAATAATCCAGAGGGGGTAAGTCTGAAGATCTAGCCGGCCAAAAAATCTCGGAATATCTATGTATTACTTTGTCATTGAAAATTGTTTCAAGGTATCCCCTAACAGCTACTGTAGTATGGCATGTAGCACCGTCTTGTTGAAACCATATACCTTGACGGTCTATTGATACTTCGCTAATAAAATCGTAGAATTCATTTTGTAAAAAATTTAGATAGAGTTTGGCATTCATGGACTGTCGAAAATAATATGGTCCTATTATTTTATTCTTATAAATACCACATCATACGTTGGTCTTAAATGAATATTGATCACGAGTTTTGATGGTAAAGTTAAGATTACTGTCACACCACCTGCGACAATTTTGTGAACTGACAGTTCCATTTGATGTTAATGTTGTCTCATCAGAAAAAAATATATTTCTTAATAAAAATGAACCCTCTTCTAACTTTCCTTGTATTAAAAAGCAAAATTCAAACCGTCTGTCATAATCTGTTTAAATGTATGCACAAACTGCGGTTTGTATGGATGATATTTGTCACTTTTTAAAATATTTGCCATTTGTTCCTCTACTTACGTTACTTTGGATCACAGACATTCTTTTTCGCATTGACATTTTAGGATGTTGCACTACAGATAGCATCACTTGTAATTCCGTGTCTTCATTGGTAACCACTTTTGTCGTTTTTTATTAAAATTATTAACACTGCCAAAATTTTTAAATGTATTTACAATTCTTGTAACTGTGGAATACTGAATATTTCTATTGGGATGTCTGTTGTTAAAAATAGCTGCTGCTTCTCGATGAGTGTTATAATTATCTCCCACAATCAAAACTATTTCAATTTTCTCCTCAAAAGTTAATAGAGCTGCCATTTCTTGTGTTTTATAAAATCTAACTAGCGATTTGACGTTTGCTGTCAGTGCATTTTAGGTTAAATATCGTTTTATACACAAATTGTTACTGTACATAATTTGTCGTGGCATCCTAGATTAAATGTTTATCTGTAGACATAAATTATCAATGCTGACAGAGAAGTTTAAAAAAATAACAAAATCTGTTTTTTCAGGGCAGATGGATAATATTGGACATCTGACAATAGTTTTCAATTGTGATCAACTTTTCTTAATAATAATTGTCAATATTTTCAAAAAATAAAGGTACTTTACTCTTGCAAAAAATTCATATTCTCCGACAAACCTTGTATACGACTCAACAAATTTTATATCTGATGATTGTATTTCAAGTTTTAAACCACGCAGAACTTTTTATAAAGAATAACATTTTTTCATAAAACTAAGAATAAAGCAGTTTCCCATATGGTGGCGACTTAATTAGACACATTGTATAATACAATACACATAATCTTCCCTTCAATATAAAATACCAAATTCTATTTAAATTTGTATTAATCAAACGCGGACGTTTCATTTTTGTTTGTCAAATATGAAAACCAGGGGTGTGGAATAGTTAATTTTTTTCCATTTTGACATGACTACTTACCTAAGGTGTTCCAATTAATTTTTAACGCTTATTTAGTTTTGTATTAAGCACTCTATAAGAGAAACTCTAAAATTGAATTATGTTTGATATACGTAAATGTAATTTTAGAGACCTTTTTTTATTTTTCAGCGCTACACATAACTTTCGTGAAGAAAATTTATCTGAAAATTAATTATATTTAATAATGGTCTTGTCACTTAGTTCAATTTAGTTAGAAGTTTCCGAGATATTCACAAGACCTAGTTTGGTGCCCACTATTAAGAACCTATATTTGTAAATGCCTTTTAACCAAAATTTTACAGAACCGAGGGACTTGAAAAGAACCCTAATCATAGAGTTTCATTAAAATCGCACCCACGCACCATCGAGCATGGTAGTTATTCGAAACGTTTTTATTTAACAGATGAAGTTATCGACAGCGATATTGCCAAGCAAATTTCTTACCTTCAGCATTGAAGCGAAATCATCTGATCATCGTCGGCATCACCATCTATTGGGAACAACTCACTACGTCTCGTTGCTATACATTTACTACTACATTTAATCAGCAGCGTCTTCAATTAATAGCACAAGGCCACAAACTCTGAACCCATTTATTATTGTGCTAGGTTTAGTGGTTTCCTCAAATGCTTCTTTGAACAAGGACAAAAAATGTATTGTTAGAGCTCCACTAGTTCTTTGCTTATAATTTACGCGTAAATATTTCCATTGCACCTTTATAAGACCAAATATGTATGCATTACAAGGATGAAGAATGCGCGTCGAGTTTGGATTCAAATAATACAAAGCTATAAGCTTTTTAACCAGAATTCATATAGTTGTTAATTGTAATCTGCTTTATATCCATCTATGAATCGTTTTATGGAAAAAATCCCATTCTTTGAAATCAACGATGAATAAAAAAATATTTGCTATATAATCAAAAAAATTAGGAGCGATCAACTAATCTTTCAGACCTCCAAAATTACTATCCGTCAGGAATGGTTTGTGGAAGTTCTTTAGGAATTCTTTTATAAGCGATTACTACCGTACAAGTTACTGCTACTCCATCGGCACCATAATTACACAAAAGAGATTTAAACTCCTTTTACGATTCAGATGCAATTTCATACATTTTTTACTAAACGCTATTTATTAAGTAAAGATGCCAATTCCAGCACCATCAAATATATGACAAGAGTTATCTATGATTTCCAAAACATTTTCATTCTACCAAAATATTTTTAGATCAGAAAACCATTCCCCTGGTACAGTTTCTGTAACCGCTGTTCGAGACTTAATGTCGGTGTTCCTTTTTTGTTACAATAAGATTTCTCTTTAACAGTAACCATTTGGGTCTAGATCTACCATTTACAAATATATTAGCGTGGCCAGCTTCTTGATTTAGGAATGTTGTATGACATTCAACATCACTCAAGGTTATTATTCTCGATTTGATCTGTTCTAAAATTGCTATGATTGCTTTCGAGTATTTGAAACAAGAGTATGGTTTCTTTTTCATCCAATGAAAAATTTAAATAAATGCATTTACTGCTTCTGACCAGTAGGTAAAGTTATTAAATGCCCGTAACGTAAGACCCCTTAAAGTAATCCCAAAAAGCACACCTTATTCCTTCACAACGCTAGCTCCATTCCTTCCGCACCCATCTTTAATCTTACCATGCATATCTACTTAATGTATGTACGTACGTTGGGAATCCATCCCCATGGCTGAAGGAAGGAGCGTGGAAGACTGGATCTGACCGCGCCCCGTTTGGGAAGGGAATAAAGCACGTTGGTTTTCCTTTTCTTATTATAACCAAATATGGTAATATTGGTCATTGGCTGAGCACTGTTTCATTGCCATGTCAATTCGTAAAAATCGTTAGGATTTATAAAAGATAACGATGAAAATTCAGTATACTGTATATTGGGATATTTTTTCTTTAGTATGGTCTCCTCAATGCAATAATAAATATTCATATTATTTATGGTGACTACATATGGTCCAATACACTGCTGTATCACGTATAGCTAAAAATTGGAATGCAGGTCCCACTTAAAAAAATGAACACAATAACCTGTATATCAGAGCTTTGTATATTTTTTGCAACCTTCTACGTCCACGGTAACTTCATAGACAAATCTAAAAATTTAGAGACTAGAGGGTGTAAAATTTGTAGAACAATATTTTCCTAATTATTCAATTGTAAATTGTCATCAATAAAACACTTTTTGTTATTCTCTTATTTTACAGGTTACAGTGTTCAATCCTCTGATTAGAGAGATTGAGTAGTTTGGGGTTTAATGTGAGGGATACGCCGTCACTCGTATCAATTGTAGACTAGACCTCACAACCCTGTTTGAGTAATTGAACAAAATGAGATTCATTCAAAGACTCATTTATTTCGTATTATTTACACTTTATATACAGATTTTACTATTACGTATTTAATTGTTTGACCCAGTTACTAGGTCATGTTTATTCATTTAAGCGCCTTTTTGTGCTTACTAGTTATAATGTACATAATATGTGTGTGATTTCAACCTTGCACACTTTTATATCAGCACAATTGTTGCAATAATTAATCTGCTTTATATTTTTTTTTTTTTTTTTTTTTTTTTTAGGTTTAATGGCACCAACTACAATGGTTTTATGGCCATTTATCTAAAACTTTTATTTTTTTTTTATGTCTGATATTTATATACTTCTGTAAAGGTTTGTTTGTTTCAGGTATCTTATAATTCGTTCTATTGATTTTATATCTTCGTTCATAATTTTTTGCATGTTGTCATCCATCTTCAAATTTTTCCTTATTCGAGTGTATTCTGGACATTCAATAAATATATGTTTTAGTGTAATATAGACATTGCATTGATGACATTTTTTCCTAGCCGTTTTACCTAACAAATAGTTGTGTGTCAAGTTTGTGTGTCCAATTCTGATCCTGGTGAGCACCACTTGGTCTCTTCTTGTTAATTTACATGTCGTTTTCCAAGGGCTTGTGTATTTTTTGTTTGTGCTTAAGAATGTGGCAGATTGGTTCCATAGTGTGTCCCATTTCTGAAGACATTTAGTTCTTATGTGTCTTTTAAAGTCATTTGGGTGGACTAAGGTGACTTCTACATTCCCTTTGGCCGCATTTTTTGCAGCAACATCTGCATTGTTGTTTTCAAGTATACCCATATGTCCTGGTATCCACATTATTGTTATGTTTTTCGACTGGCTGCTAAGGTAATGTAGTTGGTCTTTGATAATGTTCACTAAAGGATCTTTCGTTGAAGCAACATTGTGAATCGCTTGCATTGAACTTAGTGAGTCTGTGCATATGATGAATTCAGCGTTATTCTGGTATCGACAGATCAGGAGAGACTGCCAAATTGCGTAAAGTTCTGCGTTATATGCAGTAGTAATGTTATTTAGTGACCAACTGTGGCTTGTTCCGTTCATGTGAACAGCACTTCCTGCTCCATACTTAGTTCTGGAACCATCTGTAAATATCTTTGTGCAATTGGGGCGGCTGGACATAATTTGGGATACGTGTGCTTGGTATGTAATTGGCAGTGAATCTTGTCTCTTAGTATAGGTTAGGTCAAATATAAATTCAGTGTTTGGTGTTATCCAGTATGTGTGTTCTAGATTAGTGTGCCCAATGAGATGTGGTACGCTGATATGTTCTTCTTCTAATATTTCTAATGCCCTTATAAGTGCTGGTCTACTTGCGGTTGGTCGAGTTTCATAAATTTGACGGATTTTAACATTTTCGATTGCTTCGTGGTTAATGTGTTGTTGTAGTGTCATTATTTTTGTTAAATAGTTTAGAAGTAAAATTTGCCTTCTGATATAAAGCGGTGGGACACCGGCGTTTGCATATATTGCTAGAGTGGGACTTGTTCTGAATGCACCGGTTGTCGTTCTTATAGCAGTCGTGTGTATAATTTCTAATTGTCTTAGCGTCGATTTTCTGGCAGACGTGTACACTATACTTCCGTAATCCATAATAGATAGTATGAACGATTTATAAAGTTGTATTAACGTTTGCCCATCCGATCCCCAATTCATATTACATAAGCACCTAATTAGGTACAATCTTTTTTTTACATTTTGTAGTTAGGTAATCTACATGATCTCTAAAATAAAGTTTTTTATCAAAAACAACGCCTAAAATTTTTACTTTGTCTACTAGTTTAATAGGAGTGCCATTGATATGTAAGTTTGGCTCGTTATGTTCCTTCCTTAATCTGCAGAAGTGTATTGCAGCGGTTTTACTTTCTGTGAATCTTAGGCCTATTTGATCTGCTTGTTCTACAATTTCACTGATTGCTGTTTGTAACCCATCCCCATTATTACCTATGGCATTGTTTTCACTAAATATTACAAGATCGTCTACATAGAGACATTTGTAAACTGTAGGTTGATCTAGGGTTAGTAGATAATTAATGCCAATAATGAATAGGGTGCAGCTTAACACTGACCCTTGAGGTATGCCGTTTTCTTGTATGTGGGTTTTTGACAAGGTGTTACCAATTCTCACAGCAAAACTGCGGTAGGACATAAAACTTTGCACAATCTGCGGTAAATTTCCTTTTATATTCCAGTCACGTAAGGTTTTGATTACGTTATACCTCCACATTAATTCATAAGCTTTATGTACGTCAAATGTAATAGCTGTTGTGTGACTACGATTTATGAAACTATTTAATATGTGATTCTCTAAGTAGACTAACATATCAGTTGTGGAATGAAATTTACGGTATCCGGTTTGAAATTTAGAAATGAGTTGTTGTGATTCTAATAGCCATACTAACCGTTCGTTCACCATTTTTTCAAATATCTTACTTAAACAGCAGGTAAGCGAGATAGGTCTGTAATTAGTAGGGTTTGTGATATCTTTCCCAGGTTTAGGTATTGGTACTATTATAGAGTGTTGCCATTGGATTGGGTACGTTCCTTTTTCGTATATTGCGTTATATATCTTTAACAGTTCTTGTTTTTTAGGTAAAGGTAGTTTCTCTAGCATTACGTACATCACTGTATCCGGCCCGGGAGTTGTATTTTTACCATTACTGAGAGCTTTGTTTAATTCAGTAAGTGTAAACGGCAGGTTGTAATGATGTATTTCATCCGTTTTGAAATTTATTGCTTGTTCTTGTTGCCGTTTGGTTACTTTAAACGCGTCTGTATAGTTCTCGGAACTGCTATTTTCTTCAAACTGTTGTGCCAGTGCTTCAGCGATATCTTCAGTTTCCGTTAGGTTGTTTCCTTCTACTATTAGCAGTGGAGAAATACTTTGATACTGTTTGCCTATTATAGATTTAGCCTTTCTCCAAACGTCACTACTTCTAGTATGTACGTTGATCTTGTTATTCTTGCCAGGAGTTTCTTTTCGCATTTAGTATTTTTCGTCGTACTTCAGCACGCATTTTTTTAAAGCTAATCATGTTTTCTGTAGTTGGTTTATGTTTAAAGGTGTTGAATAGTTTTCTTTTCTGTTTAATTAAGTTCTTAATTTCTTCTGACCACCAGGGTACAGATTTTGGTTTTACTGTTGTGCTAGATAGAGGAACAGTTTTTAAAGCGACATTTACGACCGTTTGGGTAAATAAAGTTACTTGGTCTCTTATATCCTGCACTTCATCATATTTATCTTCATTTAGCAACGAACCGAATCTTTCCCAGTCCGCTTTTTTGATTAACCATTTTTTTGGTAATGTCCTGTTTGGTTTTTTGTGTTGCGTAGAGATAAATATGGGAATATGGTCGCTCCCACAGAGATCTTTATGTACTTGCCATGTTAATTTTAGTGCTACCGTTGGAGAAGCAATCGTTAGATCGATCGCAGTAAAGTTGCATGACTTAGCATTGAAATGTGTGGCCAAGCCGGTGTTAAGAAGCACTAAATTATTGTTTTGGATCAGTTGCTCTATTAAGTGACCTCGAGCATCTGTATGCGTTGATCCCCAGACTTTTGAGTGGGAGTTGAAGTCCCCCATCAGGAGAAAGGGAGGAGTTAATTGTGAGGTTATGTCCTCAATATCTTGAAGTGTCCAATTATATGAAGGTAAGTATATATTGCACATAACTATACTGATTGGATATTCAATTTTCACTGCAATGGCTTGTACGTGCGTATTGAGTTTACAAAGTGTATGTGGTATGTTGTTTTTAACATAGATAGCTACTCCTCCACTTGCCCTTTTGTTGTCAATACAATTCTTATTATAGGAGTGATAGCCTCTAAGGTGAAATTTTTCATTTTCCTTGAGGTGTGTCTCCTGCAAGCACAAACAGACAGGTTGGTATTCGCTTGTTATCATTTTTAATTGGGAATAGTGATGTTTTAATCCATTGCAATTCCATTGCAGAATGTTTTCTTCGTTATTGAATGTTATAGATTAATGTAGTTAGTTTTTCGAATACCATAAATAGATTGGTAAAATATAAAAATAAACTAATAAATAAATAAAATGTAAATAGAAAATTATAAATAAATAAAAAATATAGAAAAATATCACAGCTAGTAAAACACTATAAAATATCACAGTTTAATCTTAATCCTTAAAAACTAATTATCACAGTTGAGGTATAATTTAACCAATTTAGCTGGTCTTTTTGGGACCTCTCGGCTTTCCCTTTGGCCAGCCTTTGGTTTTATGTTTTCTTTTCTAACGATATTTATATCGATAGACGCACTAGTATCTGTATTTTCGTCTGAACAAACTTCTATCTCTGATGTTACAGCACGTACTGAATTACGAGTACGAACTCTTTTGTCAGGGTCTGATAGTTCATTATTTTGTTCCGGTGTTATGCTTCTTCTTCTCTTTGGTGTATCTAGTGTACAAGATCCCAATTCCATATCTGATAATTCTGTATTTACAATAGTTTGCGCGGTGTTAGGCAATATATGAGTTGTTTTGGATTGATTTGTATCTAGTTTCTGTGTATTCTACTTACTAATCGTTTTATATATTTCTTAATTGTTATGTTTTAATTCTAATTATATTTCTCAACTTATTACTATAAAATTGTTAAAAATACCCTGTTTAATCTGTGCAAGATTAAACATTCTGCCGGGCCCGAAGTTCATGTTCAATTGCAGATTGAACATACAGTCTTAATGTAAAACATATTTGGAAGACTAACCTTCAAACGCCCTGTACGTGTAGTGAAATTATTTATTATTATTATATTATTATATTATTATATTATTATATTATTATATTATTATATTATTATATTATTATATTATTATATTATTATATTATTATATTATTATATTATTATATTATTATATTATTATATTATTATATTATTATATTATTATATTATTATATTATTATATTATTATATTATTATATTATTATATTATTATATTATTATATTATTATATTATTATATTATTATATTATTATATTATTATATTATTATATTATTATATTATTATATTATTATATTATTATATTATTATATTATTATATTATTATATTATTATATTATTATATTATTATATTATTATATTATTATATTATTATATTATTATATTATTATATTATTATATTATTATATTATTATATTATTATATTATTATATTATTATATTATTATATTATTATATTATTATATTATTATATTATTATATTATTATATTATTATATTATTATATTATTATATTATTATATTATTATATTATTATATTATTATATTATTATATTATTATATTATTATATTATTATATTATTATATTATTATTTTTTTTTTTTTTTTTTTTTTTTTTTTGGCTTCAACTACTTGGTTATTTGCCACTTTCTGCGTATATTTATTTTTATCCTCAAGTTTATATTTTATTCAACATGTCGATCTCCTGTAGAAAGTTAAATAATCTCTGTATTTGGTCTTTGTTAAGCGTGAAGTCGTTATTTATCCCATTGTCAATATTACAGTTTTTCCTAATCTGTCTTAATTCATCACACTCCTGAAAAATATGCTTTATTGTTAGGTTACTGTTACATAGTTCGCATTTTGGTTGTTGTGTTTTTGTGAGAATGTAAGAGTGGGTTGCGTTCGTGTGTCCTATTCTTATGC
>JARFJB010001287.1:0-32907 GCA_036346205.1 Vesta saturnalis
AAATCAGAAAATCTGTCCCGTACTAAAATCTGGATTTGATATACGCAATTATCGAGGTTGCAATTTTTAATTTTTCTAAATTATTTGAACTGGTTCTGTATAGTCACATTTACAGATCTGTAGAACCATACATATCACCATATCAGCATGGTTTTGTTAGAAAACGTTCCACCTGCACAAACCTTTGTTCTATCTCTCAATTTGTCGCAGCAAATCTAGACATTCAAAAGCAGGTAGATGTGATTTATACTGGCTTATCTAAAGCTTTCGATTGTATTGATCACGATCTATTATTACGGTTTCAGTAGATTATTGGTTGGCTTTTTTAAATCTTACCTAGGTAATCGGAATCACATAGTAGTATACAATGGTTATGCATCACCTCCATATGTAGCAAAGGTTCACATTTAGGTCCTTTGCTTTTCGTATTATTTATAAATGACCTTGCTGAACAACTTGATTGTAAAACTTTAATGTTTGCCGATGACATCAAAATTTTTGCATTTGTCACTAATCTGAAGGACTGCGTTGCGTAGCAGCGTAATCTTTCAGCTCTTTTTAATTGGTGCAGTTATAATAGGCTTAAACTTAATATTAGTAAATGTAGAGTTTTATCGTTTTCTAGAAAGCGCAATCCTATACATTTTGTATATTAAATTAATTCAATGACAATCGACCGTTGTGCAGGTATGAAAGACCTGGGTGTACATTTTGATATCGAATTATCTTTTAATCAGCACATGATGGAAATCGTTTCATCAGCCAACAAATTATTAAGGTTCGTAATACGTCAATCTAAACAATTTACGAGTATCCGTACGATTAAGATATTGTTTTATGCCTTTGTGAGGTCTAGGCTTGAATATTGTGCATAAGTGTGGTCACCTCATTATGGCCGCTACAAAGTTTTAATTGAGAATATTCAACGCAAACTCCTGAAGTTTTTGTGCTTTAAGATGTTTAATGCTTATCCTGAGAAAGGTTGTTCAAATACAATGTTGCTTAACATCTTTGATATGCAGTCTTTAGAGACTAGAAGGAATATCATAACTTTGTCATTTTTATACAAAATGATATATAATTATATTCATTGTGCTTCTATCCTTGCCAACATTTGTTTTCATATTCCTAGGTTAGAAACAAGACAAAGATGTACATTTCATGTTCCTTTTGCCAAACCTAATTTACTTTTAAAGTCACCAGTAGTTAAAATGTGTCAATTGTACAATGAGATATGTACCAATTGTGACATATATTGCTCTTCATTAACTTCTATAATTGACTGTTATGTTAACTACAGTAATAGTGCTTAAAGGTGTTCAAGGGACTATCCTATTGTCAACTATGTGTCTTTCTTGTAGATCATTTTGTTTTTGTGTTCACAAGTCATTTAACTCTGTTTGCATTATTGTTAATATTATTTTATTTATATATATATATATATATATATATATATATATATATATATTATATATATATATATATATATATATATATATATATATAATATTATTATTATTGTTATTATTTATTATTATTATTATCAGTAGTACACTAATTAGTTACTACTCACGTTGATGGGTTGATTATATATTTATATAAATCTTTGTAAATGTGTAATATTATATAGTTTGCTCTGCAATTGGCTTTTGCTGTTGGGCAATAAAGGTTATTATTATTATTATTATTAATCTTATACTGTTCACCAACATCTTGAACAATTACAACCTGACATTTTGTTTCTATCTGAAACACAAGTCTCCTCTGAAAGCTCCGATTCACCCAACTTGTAATATCCCCAATTAAACCTTCACTCTAACTTTCGATGTAAAGGAGGTGTATCTGTATATATCAAGGACAGCATTGCTTGCACGAGGATTTCTTCCTTGGAAAATAAAAATTTCGACGGGATTTGGTTTAAACATTCTGGTCTTAAATTTGTGAAATTTTACTGTTGCATTTATAGGTCTCCTAATGACAGTAACTTTCAAGACTTCTTCCATTACCTTAGTTTAAAAGTTGACTATCTTGGGTCTCAGTTTCCATCTTGTGATATCTCAATTGTAGGAGATTTCAATGTTCATAACTCTGGCTTCAATTTTTATCTACTACTAATCCAGCTGGTGATAGTGCTGAAACATTTGCTATTGCTTGTGATATTACGCAAATTATTTCTGAGCCCACAAGAATCCATGATAACCCTAGCCATACGCCACATCTTCTAAATCTCTTTCTTACATCAAACCCACCTGTTTATAAAACTTCCCTTTTTTCCCCTCTAGGTCCTTAATTGTCTTAAATAATTTCTACTGTCCCTAATTCCGCTTTGTTCCAACACTAATACATGTACTCAGCAAACAAGATAGTTGGAGGGGATTCGGCGCTATAGTAGCTTTTAAAAATCCGAAAAAAAAAGTTAATTTAATTGTTTGTTGATACAATAAATGTATTTGTGCATAACCAGTGTCACTAAATTTTCTTGACAAAATCCAAAAACGGTGAACCAAGAAGGGTTAGGATATGTTTTTTTTTTTTAAAAAATATTTCCAAAAATTAAGTAAGTGTTTAATGTGATCAAAATAAAATGTTTACTTTTTTAATTTTATAGGCAAAGAAATAGGATTTGAAAATGCAAATTAAGAAAATACAAATGGTAATTAACCATCCTTAAAAATTTATTGTTACTTGTTTAACAAGCAATTTTTTTATTAAATTAATTACTTATTATAGGATTTATGGTATTAATAATTTCTTTTTGTATTCTAGAAAACATCAAGTGAAGTAACAAATTGGTGCACTCTTCTGTAAATCTTAATATCTTTGGGGCCCTTCTTAAAACTCTTAAAATCGTTGTAAAAATTCAGACCAAAGGTAGGCAGTAAAATTAAAGACAAAAGAAAATGTGGGAAGCTATAGAAATAGAAATGAAAATCAAGGATATTGTTTTAGTGCGTTACAAGAAACGCTTTAAGAAGAAAACAGAAAATAACATAAAACGGCAGAGCACGTGCAATATGTCCTTAGGTAATTTTGTAAGTTGAATATAATCATATCAATTGATATATTGTAGAAAATTAAAATATCACGAAAGTCGTCTGTTATAAAATTTTAAATTAAAAGAACCACAGAAATCATTAATACAATTGATAGTGCACAACAAGTAGCAGTTCTAGTCCTAGCCAAAATGTAAAATAATTCTTCGAATAGTGAAACAACATTAAATAAGAAGAAAGAACTAAGGAATTAAAAGGAAAAATGATTTAACAATTTAATGTATTGCATATTAATTATAAAACATTCATAATGAATTACATATTTCATCTCTTAATGCTTTCCATCTTAATAATATAATTGTGTAAATCTCTGTTAACATCCCAAATGAGAGTTAGTATCTACTCGTCATGAACTCAAAGCAATATTAAAATTTTTTGTTTTCTATTAAATGTCCATTGTCTTTATATGGAACAATAAGCCATTTTAAAGGATACTGAATACACTACACTGCACTGTATTTAAGATCTACAATTCATTTTGATTAAAATGTAATTACATTTTATACTTTATCGAATGAACTGATGAGTTATTTGTTTGGCAAAGTTTACCAACCCAATTTAATTGTTAAGTTATAATCAAAATAAACTGAATACATATTTAAACAATCGGAACGAAATCATTAAAAATCAAAAGTTTAAAATATCAAGGCAAAATTAGTTTTGTTATTTTCTTAATCTGATTCAAGTTCAGAACTTGTGTCATCTTCCGACAAACCAGTATTCACTACAAATAAACTTTCCACTACTTCGTCAAATAATCCATCTTTCTCCCACATTTCTTGAGCCAATCGATCCCTGTTTTTGCCAATCTAATGCGTGATTTCAGCAAAATTTCCAAAACTTGATTTCCTTGGCGCTTTGCTGTGTTGTTCATTGGACCTTAAAACTCCATATGAACTCAATTGGATTAAGATCGCAATGATATGGAGGCAAACACACTTGTCCATGTTTTTTTTAATTTCATTCATAAAATGTTTTAGTGTGATTAAACTGTTTCCCAGTTCTAACAATTCAGCTTTCCGCATGTTCCCTTTTAAAATTTCAAGCCAATTCTTTTCCTGTTTTCTTGAGGCTTTGTTAATTTGAAACTGTGGTACCGATCCATAACAACTATCCTTTTGGGGCAAATTTGGATCAACTGTTTTCGATCCACTGCATAAAATTCTGATGATTCATGTCATCGTGGTAATCCCTGATTTACTCTTAGATTTGAAAATTAACAACGCGTGTACAATAATGTACTCTGACCAGAACTATCAGTATTGTTATAACTGGTTGGTTTTGACTGCCAGCATTTACTCAATAAGATGGATGAATAAAAGTTTCGTCTAAAACGTGATTGGTTTTTATTGTCTAGCACAGTTTTTCTGCACTTTCGTAAATAAAAACGAAGCTACGATATCATTCCGTTCCATGAGCAATTTTCGTCGGTTTTCACATTCTTAAATTTGAAGCCAATTTTTAAAAGATTTCTTCGAATAGTTTCTTGTCCACAGTATAATTGATCTTGTCTTGCATCTTATTCACTAAAATGTTTAATGTCGGCACTTGCCTGTCACCGTGAACACCTCTTGCACTGTTCTTTTGATTCCTAAGTCACACTCATCCATTACTATTTTGTTGGATCCTCCACTTCTCCTTTTTTCGAAGGTGAATCAGTAAATCACCATCAGCAGCCTTTTGATCCTCAAAATAGTAGCCATTGATTTCAACAGCAGCCGTTGCAAGTTCAGTTGCCATGACCAAAGGAATGCTCATTCACCACAGATTTTGGCTATCAAAGAACTGTATAACATCTTTGATAATGTTTCGAGCCTAAGAATGTATAGTTTTCTTTAGTTCCAGCCATAACGGGATAACCTTAAAACATAAAAATTACATTAAAATTACATTTTATAAAAGTTTTGTATTACCTTTATTTGACAAATAAAAAACCAAAGGTCTTCAAAAAAATTTTAACAAACAAGAGTAACACAATGAAAGGATTACAATAAAAACCGGAAAATGTCAGCTTAAACTAAACAACTTGAATGTACCACTTTATAATTCTCAAATATGATTGGACAAATAATTTGCCGCGTCAAAACTTCAAATATATTATTTTATTACATATTTTACTATCTTGTTTGCGGAGTGAGTGATTTAAGACTTCTTTGCAACCCCATGGGGATTATTGTTTTAAGTCGGCCTCTTCTTCGGAAATTGCTCGTACCTGAAGTCATCCTCATGGGCATGTAGTTATACATTCCCAAAAACAGAATCATATAGATAATTCATGTTCCCAACCCTGGTTCAATAAGGCTTGTGCTGATGCAGTACCTTTCAAAAATGAATCTTATATTAAATGGAAATCTAATAAAACGGTGAGAGTTATGCGGAATACGTTGGTGCTAGAAATATCTGCAAAAGTGTCATCACTAAAGGTAAAAAATTGTTTGAATAACGAAAATGCCTTTGGGAAGTCGTAAATTTTGGTCTTTAGTAAAGTTATCTTCATTCCATGACACCTTTTGACAGATCTGTAGTTGCTAATTCTGTTGATAAAGCCAACGTTTTTGTGGATTTATTTGCATCAAACTCGTGTCTCAATGATTCCGGAAAAGGTGCTAAAAGTTTCTTCATACGCTTGAAACCGATTCATTATCGGTACAAGCTCCTAGAATCGATTGTCAGTAGACTTGATCTCTATAAGGCG
The DNA here is from genome assembly GCA_036346205.1 of Vesta saturnalis. NCBI lineage: Eukaryota > Metazoa > Arthropoda > Insecta > Coleoptera > Lampyridae > Vesta > Vesta saturnalis. The sequence goes on from JARFJB010001287.1 coordinate 5,749, forward strand.
ACTAGCCCAGACGGTATCCCAGATATTGTCTTCAAGAAATGTTGCCCCGAACTAGTACCAGTCCTATCTAAGCTCTATTCGAGCTCTATGTCTTCTGGGGACCTTACTTTATCATGGAAGTTAGCAAATGTTCAACCTATTCCCAAAAAGGCGATAAGACCGATCCCTTGAACAATCGACCATCAATCAGCAACTGCTCTCGTTCCTTGAAATTAACAAACTCCTTAGTGACCACCGATATGGGTTTAGGCAGAGCCGTTCAACAGGTGATATTGTTTCATATGTGACCCAAGTTTGCAATAATACATTAGAACAATCCGATGAAACAGTTGTAGTCGCTTTAGACATGTCAAAGGCATTTGACCAAGTTTGGTCAAATTGTGTTACTGCCAAACTCATCTTTGGGTTAAGTGATACGCTTATCAACTGGGTTGCTAGTTTCCTTGATAATAGACGAATACTTGTCGTAGTTAATGGCCGTTTTTCAAAACGCGGGTGCGCCACAGGGATCAGTTACAGCGCCTACATTTTCCTGCTATACATAAACCTTATTTCTTCAACAACTAATCCGATCCATTGCTTTGCTGACGATAGCACTCTTCACTGTAGTTCATCTCAGTCTACTCATAGTGATAATCCACCTTCTATGTCAAATCAAGAAATTAAAGCTGAAATGCAAATTCAATCAACAAAGACATTCAACGTATTCTTGAATGGGGAAGCAATAATCTAGTTAAATTTAATGCTAACAAAACTCAGTGTTGCCATGTGTCACGTCAAAAAGATCGATATTTCCTGTTGTAAATATGAATGGCTAGATCTTAAGCTTTCAGACTCTATTACTCTGTTAGGAATGACTGTATATTAAAATCTATCATGGATTGACCATCTACTGTCCACTACCGAAACAGCTGCTAGTAAAATAGGCTTTTGTACAGATCTAAGCAGCACTTTACCTCCCGAAAACTCTTTCTGCTGTACAAGGCCCAAATTCGACCTCATCTAGAATATAATTCTCACCTCTGGGTTGGTGTTCCCCAATACGTTATCGATATCGTTGATCGTATTCAAAAGAGCGATTAGGCTTATAAATGACCCGCTCTTAACTTCTGACATAAAGTCCCGTGAGCATAGAAGAAACGTTTCAGTTCTTTCTTTGTATTATCGGTATTATCGCTGCCGAATTAGATTCTTTGATACCATCTTGGGCTACCTTTGCTAGGAATACTCGGTTCGCTCATTCACATCATCAGCATGCAGTACAAATCTCCACTTGTCGTACCAAACGGGCGCAATCACATTCTTCTACACGCTTCCAAACTCTGTTCTTCTCTCACTTATGACATGAAAAAATTTAATCATAGGCATCTCTTGGCAATTCAATGTCCCTCTATTCATCCGCCTAAAGTGTTCCTAAGTAGTATATACACCTATGATGCGAAATGCCATTTTTCCTTTGGTGCTTCGTATCCCTTGGAATTCGTCTTCGGGGTACAAATTGCCCCGTTAAAATACAATGCACGAACAGTTGATTTTAAAGCTGGTAGAGTTCTGGTGACACGGTCTGCTTAGCGTTTGGTAGGTAATGGGCATGATTCCGTTACCGGCTATCCTCTATGAGGTTTTTCAGGGGGTTTTCCTCATATCTATGTAACGGCATGGTGACTGCGTATATGCACACCATGTGCGACTATTTAGGCGAATGCTGGCGTAGTATCTCCCTTCAAAACCCTAACTCCGTTCCTTCCGATCCTTAATCCCACCATGCATACTATAGTGTATGTATGTTGGAATCCATGATTGTGGCTGAAGGAGCTTTAAGAATTCAAAGCCCACCCTCCACTTGGGAGGGAGTTGAATACATGGCATTTTCCTTTTCCTCTTTAAATTTAAAAAGGAAATTTGAAACCGTATTGAAAAAGATGAAACTTTCTGAAGTAAACGTTTTAAAGCTGAATTAAAACATGACTTATTTTTCAAAGAGGCATATAAAATGTCTTATGAGATAGAGTTTAGGGTAAATTACTCTAGAATATTTAAAGGTAGTCCAAATCGTTGTTTTCGGAAATTTGCGTTAATTTTAAAATACCCTTAAATGCAGTAATAGATACAGGTCATTATGTTTTATCTATACCGAATGATATTTTTGGACCGTAGTTGATCTAAAGAGTACTTGGGTTTAAGATATTTCGCCGAATTTCCAAAACGCTGTATTTTAATGGTCCAAAATGACGAACGTGACTAAAACGCCAACGACGATTTCGCTATCTACCCCATTCTGCCTGTTTTAATATTGGACCGTTACGCCGAATGTGACCAAAACGCCAAAGACCATTCCAACCAATGTGCCCATTCCGCCTAATTATAATATTGGGCTATTACACCGGCAATTCCAAGGCTCCAAGTACGGACTTCCCAAAATTCCAAAAGACCAGAGTTAATAATGTAGCACTACATGTCGTGACCAGTTTTTTTAATAAATTGCAATTAGGTAACTTATAAAAGTCGATTCATTTAAAAATGAATCTACTGAAAGAAAAAACTTGTTTACTTTTATTACTATTTATTTACTTATTTGATTGACTTATGTCAAATTGAATTCCTGGTCAGGCATAGTTATCTGCGGTCTATTATAGCGTACCTATTTGTAATGCAACATTTAATTAAGTGGATTATTATGGGTAATTTGTTATTTGCATCTGTTTTTGGTTATTTTGGCTAATCATACGTTATTTAATGGTTTTCTTCGTTTAATTATGTTGACGTCTATTGTAAGATAGAGATGACAAGTATAGTCTCAGATCTAATGACCTTCAGTCTCCTGATGAAGAGAAGAATGAGCATTAAGGCAATATGAAGCTGTTTTAGATGACATTGATGATAACGAGTGGATCAACACTGCCGTAGAGATCAAATTTTAACTTTGATGAAATCTCAGGGAGTATAAATATCCATCTTGCATTAATTATCATGGCGCTCTTCATCAGAAGATTCAAGATCCTTAGATCTGAGACTATAATTATAATGTCTACCTTCGTTAATAGGGGTCACTATCGGAGTCAGAGTTCATAGTGGTTAGAATCAACATCGCCGTAAAGATTTAGAATGCGTTTTCTTGTTCAGAATCCATCCTTTACTTAAAAAGTAACATTTCTTGCATATAATTTTTGAACAATACTAACCCAGTAACAAATAACCATTAAATAACGTAAGATTAGTCAAAATAATAAAATAGAAACACAAATAATAAACTACCAATAATAAGCCTCCACTTCATTAATTGTTGCAGTACAAATACGCGCGGATCTGTTAACAGACGGAAAATTACTAGACAATACTGGAAATTTTATTTGGCATAAGTCAATAAAATACACGTACATAACGCACCAATCTCAGATTTTACTTTCGGCAGATTTATTTTTACTGTTTGAAGCCATCTAATTGCATTGTATAAAAAATTTGGTGTCGACATCTAGTCTTAAATTATTAAGTTTCAGCGTTTTGGACCTATAAAATTATCATGCCGACATGTTGGGTGTTCCACATTTTCGAATTCAGTGCTCTGGCCATTCGGCGCTTTGGTCATTGTCGGCGTAACGGTCCAATATTAAAATCTGGCAGAATGGTCATATTCGGGAACGGTCTTCGGCGTTTTAAACATATGCAGCGTAATTGTCCAATATTAAAATTCGGCGGAATGGGCGCAGTCGGCAAAGTAATAGTTGTCAGCGTTTTGGTCATGTTCGGCATATTGGACCATTAAAATACAGATTCGGCGGAATGTCCAGGTCTCGAATGCTTATCAACAATTATACAGTATGGTTTCACCAAAAGAGTTTATTCACAATCAATACCCAGTATTGAGACATATCTACTACCCGAGTCAAAATTTTAATCATTTCACTTTGAAGGCTTATTTTGCAAAATTGTTTAGTCGGGTTTTGATAAAATGTTGACCACTCAACATTCGATAAATTATAATATGTAAATTTCAAATGTTTGGTTTGCACTTTTGTTTTATTTATAGCTTTTAAGCCTGTTGACACAGGTTGGCTGGTCAAATTTTGACCCATTTGACCTTGAAGAGCGTCAGAATGGGAAATGATAGCCAGGTGCTGCTTTCGCAGAAGGGTTTGGATCTTCGCAAAGTTTCTTTTGATACTACTGCTGATTTGTTACTATCTTTTGTTATACCATAAATAAAATGACCGATTCTCGGGTATAAGACAACATTGCTATCTTAAATAGAACACCCTGTTTGCTTTGCAATATTTTTAAAGTTCCATCTTTCCTCTTTCCGAAAATGTAACGTATGGTACGGTTATTACAAAAATAATGAATGTATAGGCCTTCGAAATAATTGACTGAATATCGATTAAGGACACAATTTTTGAAAAGTCGCTTGTGGAAAGAAAGTTATGTTTAGTGAGACCCGCTGACATTGACAATTTTGGAGTACAGGATCCTTAATATTTAAAAGAGAATAATAGTAAACAATGAGAATTTGCTAAATACAATGTTACAAGAAAATGCAGATTTTACAAAACGAAGTTACAAGTTATTCACAAAATAAAAGTTACAAAGCTAGAATAATTTTAAAAATACTACTGTAAATGTTAAAAATGCCTTTCACCGACTTCAATACAATTAAATTTGTAAAAATCTTATTAAAACTACTAGCTAAAAATTCTTTAGGAATGTTTTCTATTATGTTTCGGATAATAACTTTAGTTGTTCTAAATTTTGAGGTAGTGGATGGTAGCAACACTCTTTTACTTATCGTATAGGGAGAAATCTGGAACTGTCAAGTGCGAAGAACGATCTTGTTAAAATTAAAAGGAGTTTAATAGATTTTCTTGTTGCAATTGGGGTAAAAATTTCCACCATACAAACATGCGTGAAGGAGGTTATAATTGATGGTTGGAAAAAATGTTCCATATACTTTTTACTTGGAGATACCATACCAGACCGTAACTCCCGACGAATCTCTAGCGTGTTCTTCTTGAATCCTCTGGCAAAACTCCACCCTTTTGCAAAATCAGTTACTTTTTTCTTGTAAAATCTGAATTTTGTGTGGCTTTAAATTAAGTTCTTTTTCTAGGAATACAGACTGAACATAAGATTTTCTTATTAACAATGTTGGAATTTCTTGAGTTACCTCCAGAATTTGTAACATGTTATTTACTGTTGTCTTCTTACGTGTTAAGGATCCTGTATTCTAAAATTTTCTATGCCAAGTTTTAATTAAATTTTTGTGTGTATTGGATATATGCCTAAATCTTCGCTTTTGTTGATTTGGTTTCAGCAAATGTAAAAACAAACTTTCCTTTTTCATTCAATGAGAATGGGAATGCTAGTATCTGGGGGTGCATGGTTTAAGGTAAAGGCTATCACCAGTCGTGTTAGCTATCGATTGCCAGTACGTTTCAAACTTCGAAATTTCGTTTCTTTACATATCACGGCCATTATAATAATTACGAAGTAATACTTTATGGTACAGCGGTCGAAGACTATCTAATCTATGAAAACCCAGTTCACCAGGTTGCAACGGTTCACCTGTATGAATGTTACTAGAGTAATAAGCATAATACTCACCAATGTGATGGAGGACTTGTTTCGCTAACATTTCTTGGGTTATAATACAGATCGCTCATAAGCTCAGAAGGCTTACACATCAGTGAAGTAGGTGGAGAATACTCCACTATAAAATGTGTCGAAGGATCACTCGAGAATAGCATCTCGACAAGAAAGCCTGCTGTCACCAGTTGCAGACTTCTCGGCGACGACGCCTTTCCCCGTTAGGAAGTCTTGTTAAACCTGTACCGTCGCTGCTCAGCCTACCATTCCGATCATACAGCAGCGGCTAAGAAGAAGATACGACGTCCTAGGAAGACAAGATCAGCACCGCCAGAAGACGTCGCCTCGCCAGCTGAGACCCAGCCAGCCGTTTCGCCGACTGCCGCTACCGATACAGTAGAAGAATGAAATGAAGAAAATGCCAGCCCTGGATTCACCAGCCCCATAAAATCGTCATGCAGAAGAAGTCGCCGAAGGAGACACCGATTGTTCGCCCGACAACGCGCCCCTAATGGACAACGCGTTCACGCCACTGGAGGAGTTTACGGACAGCGCAGCAGCAATACTTCAGACCACGATCACAGTCTCGCAGAGAACTCTACCAACAAGCAACGTAGGAAACTTTCCTCATTCCAGAATCGAGACAACTTGATGAGATATATGGATAAGTGTAGTACTCCATACCACACTTATCGCGCAAAGAACCAGCGCTTGGCTAAGGTGGTATTACGTAACGGCCGTGTCCCCAGAACTTTATGAGATTGACGTTAGCTCAGAGTTATACCAAAAAGTATTAATGTACTCCCTTGATTCAGAATGAAGCAGCAAGGACGCCTGAACTATCTTGTGCTGGTACACCTGCCGACAGAAGACAATAAGAAGATCTGGGAAATGCAGTGTAACCGGTGTCATGCACAGCGTTACTACAGCGCCAGATGCACAATGAGCCAGTACGCCGTCGGTTGCAAAATTTTAATTTGCCGGTAAACAGGCTCTACATCCTTTCAGTAGCCTTGAAATGAGCTCAGGTCATGTTATATGTAATGAAATAGGTATAAATGGGTAAGCATAAGCAACAAACTGTAATCCAAATCGGATAGTTCTAACGACTACAAACCCTTCTGTGTTTGTGATTTCCGTATTGAAAGAGGATATGACGAAGCACGTCACTAGGTGCGACTTCATTTCGAAGGAAAAGGAATAGGACCATCACAAGATAAATCCTTAACGGGATGTTAAGGTGTCCATGAAAGAACAGTGTCCATGAAAGGAGAAAAAATAGTTAGGGCTTATGTCACCCTTTTGTCTCCAGCATGTATCATCAATGTATTTTGCATGTTACGGTTAATCACACTTCACCATGCACCTCCTAGACATGCACGTCGTCCAAAATACACAATATGCTTCTAATAGTCGAAAGTAATTATGCAAAACCGAAATAAATTTTTGGAGAAATTTGAAACGAGACGATTTCGAAAGCACATGATGAAGTGATTGAAGGTGTTGATTTTAGTTTTCAAATGGTTTATCGTTATTCAACTGACGCTTATTTAAAGGTATGCTGAAATTTGCCCTTCCTATACCATCGGGATAACAATAAAAATAAATATAACAAAATAGTATGTATTTTATTCGGAAAGTGTTCTAGTAGGTGTTGCGAGAATTGGTTGGTACAATGGCTTGGCTGTTGTTTGTGGGATGATGTGATATGATGGTGCTAATTGAAGATATGGAAGAGCAATAAACTAGTCCAGTAAAAGTAGTATCTGTATACGGAGTATAAATTACTATGTTACTATCGTGCAGATGTAACATAGTAGGAGCAGTTCTTAGCGTGACATGGTGTTGCCGAATGTAAAAGTTAAACATAGTATTATCTGTGCAAATAGTCAAACTTAATTTGGCACGCTAGACTTTTGGTCAAACCTTTGAATGATTAAACAAAAGGACAATCGCCCAACTTTACATGATCATTCCCGCAGATCAGTCGCAGCCGACGCCAAAGCTTCCTCCTGTAGTCTTTGCCACATCGATGCCTGCGGGAAGTTACGATAACCGCGATCTAACGAGCCTTTGGAGAGTTATAATGGGGTATCCTGTACGACCATTCAAACAGAAGCTCGCACTGCACCTAGTAGGTATGGTGCGGAATGACATGCCTCCTCAAACACCCTAACAACCAGTATCGGTCTTAAACCGAGGTTGGTTATACTAAAATTCTCTTTACCAATGGTTACTTTTAGATATGGGTAGCGGTCGTCGTTTGCTATATCGTGGAAGAACTATCCGCGTAGACTTTTAGCCGCGTAAAGGCGTTGTCGATTTTCGGTGGCGGTACGGTATTGATATTTTCGTAGAGACCTTTTTCTGAGTACGGTACTCTTCTTCGGGGCTGGTCGATCCGTTATGTGCTGATGCCACTTCATCTACATTTCTTCTTTTCTTATACTTCTTTTTTCTTCTTGCTTTGATGTTCTTGTGGATGCTTGTGGTAACCGCTTAACAACTGTGATTTTGGTATACTGTGTTCAGCGGGTGATATTCTGTACGTTGTCGTTACGTACAAGAGCGGTTCTCCCTCGATCACGTGGAACACGATCTGGTCATATGATCTGCGAGGAATCGTAACAATGTTGGCAAGCTTTACCGAATACCTTGCTCATTAGTTATGCTTGCCATTTTTCGGTTGATATTGTGTGTTCTGATTCCAAATATTGTATTATTAACTGAATTTCATAATTAACAATATGCATGGGAATATAATGCAAAGTACAATATTACAATATAATAATAAAGTATCCCAAGTATTGTGTTGTGTTTGGTGGTACGCTGCTCAGGAGTCTTCGTTAACTTCAGCGCGCGGAATGTATAATTAATGGGTTGGCGCCGTGTTGTAGTATACCTGTTGACATCATGGTATAGGGTTTTGTGGGTGTTGTTACTGTTTGGTTGTGGAGTTGTGGACGGTTGTTACTGGGCTGGTGTAGTTGATGCTGATGCCACGCGTATCTGAAATAAATAGAAAATAATATCAGTTATGTGAATAATAATTGTCGGTATTAACAGAACAGAAAAGTAAGCAAATGATACGGTAATACTTATCCGGGGGCACTAGTCTTCAAGACGGACCATTGCGTATTTTCTGGAAGAGGGCAAACACCTCCTGACCGTGCGTGAAAGTCACTCTCCACAGGTCAGTCGCAGTTTTCGAATCAGCAAGTACTGCTTCCATTTTTCGCAAGACAAGTAGGGCTTTCTCCATATTGAGAAATCCGAGGATGACCAACAGGGAATTGAACCCTAAGGTGGATTGGGTTGGCGTGTTACCGATTGTAGCAGGACCCGTTTTCGATAGTTTTGCTTTCGGAAAATCACCTGCAATCGCTTTGACGTAACTGACGCTGGTTAATGTTGTAGCATTTTGCGCGGTCGGTGCGGGTTTTCGTCGATTCACTGCTGTGTTGATCGTCGTCGCACTTGATACATCGCCCTGCGGTCCTGCAGCGACGCTGTGCGTTAGGAAGCCCTGACACTGCTTATTTAAGTTTTCCGCCTCTAGTCCTCGACAACGGTGCATGAGCGGGTGCGTGCTCCACCTCTCTATACCATTTTTGCTTCGTCTGCGGGCAGTAGCTGTACCAGTATCAGTAGGATCGGACGTTCTCGCTGCTTCATCCTAGAGCAATAATAAACGTTAGGACTACGTTGTAGTAGCTCTGAGATCACGTCGCTTTCGGTGATTTCTACGTTCACGCTATGTATAACCTTTTCAAACAGACGATCACTCTTTTTCTGGTAGGTATAATTCGGTGTATCATGCCTATATATAAATCTGAGTAGACTGTCTCGGTCCTAGGTTGAGGTAGGCTGGATTCCGAATCTCTCACTGACGGTCTTGGCTCGGCTGAAGGTAATTCAGTCTAGTTCCGGAGGTTAACTCAGTTCTCCCTCTGACAAAGGATGGCCGGGGGCACCTCCTCCCTGGTAACGGTTTCCATGGCTTCTGTAGTGGCTTCCAGGGTCTTCCTCGTTGGGCGTCTTCTGCCTTCCTTTCTTTGGTGATGACGCTGTCGGTTGCGCAGACAGCGGCGGTGAACGTCGACGTCGTTGAAGCTGGCCCTCAACTGGTGATAAAATGACATATTTGCCTATAATTTGTACAACTTTACTGTTCGAGACCTAAGCATCGATTGTGATTAAATGAGTTGCACGTCACCTTCATATCATACATCAGAACTGGAACAACAAACACTACATAAAGAAAATACCGTCTATTGATCAGCAATAAGCACTCAGCATGTTTACATTGTGAAACGGGCATAAATAACATACTACATCCCAAAAAACGTAATATGTTTTAATTATACCGTATATCAAAGTTTTAGTCGAGGGATGATAAAACTTTCTAGTTATATGCCAGGATAGATTATTAGATTTTCGATAAAGAAAATGTTTGAAAAAGTGTAAATACGCCTAGGTTACTATACAGATCAGTTCTTAGTGATTATTGAAAAGTATATTTCCACTTATAAATCGATACCAAATGTTACATAATAAATTGTTTTGTGTCGTGTAATGAAAACAATACTAATAATGCAAATTACTAACAATTGCATTAAGATATAAGCAAATAGTAAGCATCACCTTGCAAGTCTTCTTTTAAATGTTAATGAAATATTTACAATGTGTGTGTGTGTGTGACTAAAATAATTAATATATGTACAATTATGCACACATAAAAAATGTGTTTGTATACGAAATGGATTGTTAGTTAATACCTCATCTGCCTTAACTAACGTTAATGACGGACTTCTCATAGCTTAGTAGCATTCAAGTACTATTAGCTTATATTTATGATAATCTACTAGCGAGAAATTTTTACAAAAACACTCCACACATTTTATGAATAGAGGTCTCTTACAACTGGTGACAAAATACTGAATGCCTCATTCTTGTAACTCGTGTAAAGAAGAATGGCGTGAAACGTATAGAATACATTTTGAAAAAGAACATTCTATATCAATGGCAAGTTCTCTATTGGAATGTTATAGCAGGTAGTAAGAATGTATTGAGGACATATTTTGTTTTCTGTGAAAACTGACCACACCTTTTATTCCTTCGGAATGATTCTTTCACACGTTTTAAGAGTTTCCGGTTTTTTGTTGTTACATTCTTTACTAACAATATTGTTATTTTCGAATTGTTTTGATTTTAAATGCCGATGCTCTTTCTATTTTAGTGCGTTTGATAATGAGCGTGATTCAGCAAGAGTTTCATGATTCTCTCTTTTCAGATATTGAATTAGGTATTCATCTTTTGGGTGTAATAAAAAATAAGCTGTAGTGTGCTTTAGATCACATAAAATTGAAAATCATTTTAACCACAACGTGTTTATTATGATGGTATAATTAAGCTGATTACATTATGAGTTTTATAAAATATTAGTATTTAGTAGCTCACAAGAAACAAGACGTAAAAAAAGAAGAAACTTATTGTAGCTGTCTATTAAGAGGCAAAGACTTATTTTTTATTCATACTGAAAGAATTAGAAGATCTAGAAAATTTTCTTTTCTTTTCATTTTCAGCACTAGTTTGAATGGTTGCTAGACTAGCTATTATCGTAGTTTGTCAATTTTAGGCAAGGTATTGTAACGCCGCACGAATGCTAATCGTAGTTGTTCCTAAACGGACTAATTAGATGAGTAATAATTAACAGCAGGTTCCACAATAATACGTCTGGTGGTTGCCACGGGAACTGTGTGAGGTATCATCTTTATTGTCTGTTAATTATATGATCATTCTTATCTAAAATATTTCATTTGTCCTAGGTCTTAGATTGTCACACATTTTCAGCTACATCCATTTTCCACCAAACACAGTGTAAATTAATCTCCACCTCACGTGATTACACTGGAATCCACACATGGACCTTTCTAATTTGAGTTAATCCTGCTTAACCTATAAATCGCCATTTAACTTTGTGAATGAATAATCCAAACGATTTTTATATACCTTCTTATTATTTTTCCTCTTTAATTAGGACATGACTTGTTACTTCAGATATTACGCTGGATACCTAGTTTTGCACCTTTTATACGTGGTCAGGTCGGAGATCTTCTACTCTGTGGTAACTTGCCTTTAGCCCAATTTGAAATTATGTCTTAGCACATTCTGTCCACGCGGTCTCTCCATTGTCGTCTTCTGCTCTTACCCATATTATCACATCCAGTACCTGTAATTGTTGCCTTACAGTACTGCTCCATATTTGATTTCGCAGTGTCACTTGTTGTTCTTAGCGCTCCTCATTAGTTGAATCGTTCTGTATGTTTTTGTTTGAGTTCCAGGTCCGGACGTCAGCGTTTGTACATTCTCGCTCTAACCTCAGTTTACATACATTGTTGCAGATAATGATTTTGTCTCCTTATTTCATTAGGTTTCTGCTACGGCATATCTGTGATCCGAGGTAGTTTAATTTTATAATTACATAAGACGGATGTTTACTTATTTTATTGATTTCTGTTTGATCACAATTTGTGATTTTCTGTTGCAATTTAGATTTTTACTTTCTTGCTGAACAAGAAAGTATTGCGGTCGAAAAAAAAAATCGAAAAAAATAAGTTGTGTTATTTTGATGGGCACGAAAAGTGACATTTTAGAAAATTTTTCAAAATGTCTGTGATCACTCGCCAGCCGAAACTATACGGACGATTTTGATAAAATTTGGAATGAAGGCCTACGAGATAATCATGTCCACAAAACAAGCTTTTAAACGCAATAGGTATACAGGGGTGAAAATAGGGTGTTACTTTGGGGAAATTTTCAAATTTTAACATAGAAGATTGAAATTCAATAACTCCGGAAATGCAATTTTGAAATTTTTAAACTTTCAAACTTGAATATGGCCGCAGTTACAGTCACATATACATTTTTTGTAGAAATATATATTTTCGACACCGTTCAAGATATAAAAGAATTGGAAATAAATATGCGTAGTTAAATAAAGGTTCTTTAAGGCTGGGGAATGTAATACAAAATACTAAAGTACGCAACATTATACCACAATTTACACCATGTGTAGAGGGAACTAATGTATAGAATGGTATATTTTCCATATAAATTTGAATTACTAAATAATGCAAAAAATACCAAAGTAGTTGCAATTTTTTGGGAAAGAAATCATTCCTTCAAGAAGATATATAGATTTTATCAAATTACAATTACCATCGTACCGTATTTGTATATACTAAACTTCAAAAAGAACTGTCGTTGACATTAGTTTACGCTTTCGTTGTTGCTTACTAGAAGTTTAAAATGGTGCTCTTCCGACGTGAAGTTGGAGCATTTTAAAATTTCCAGAGCGCCATTCATATAAATCTAGGTTATGAACAATTTTCATTGTGTATTTTATGAAATAGTTTGTGGCAATTTTTAATATGAATGCTCACATTACCAGTTACTATCCTCGTCAGGAGAGTTTGCCACGTCATTAATTTATGAATGTAGCTATCCAATTTGTTTATACTGTATTCTCATATACAACGTGAATTAAATAATGAATGGTGAACATTCATAGCGCATTTGACGAAATTGACACGGTATTGAATAAGCAAATGTAGTCGAAAGAGTAAACCTATAAACGCGAAATCAATTTGATTTATATGCATATAATTCTCATTTGACTAAACTGCATATCTCCATTTATTTGTTTATCCTGTGACTGTTTCCTCATTTCCTACATTGACTTTTTAATTATCATTTATTACACCTTTAAAGAAAATGGGAGTCCCCTGATATCTTAATTCATTACAATCACGAAATTACAGCGTGTGGCAAGCATTTTGGGTATATTTGAGAAGACGGTGAGAAATATCATCTCGAACTGCATCTACGCCAGTTTTAACAAGTCCGGGTAAAAACAACCATGCAAAAAAATCTGACGATCCACTTTAAACATTCAAAATGGGCATAAGGAATACGTCATACAATATAATGAAATGTTACAAAGCGATATTGAGAAATGGCTGAATGAAAATAAATGAAATATCTAGGGATACAATTTTGACAGAGTAAGTAATGTTTTAACCCTTTCCACTTTTTAGGGTGGGGGTAACTTTTAAATGTTAAATGGAAAGGTGCAGTTTTCATTCCAGCTTCGTAATCTCCAGAAAAACTACGTTATAATCAATGAATAATTTAATGCCAATGTCAATGTCACTACGCTAAATTTAACAAAATTAAAAATAAAATCAACTAAAGAAAAACTGATATTAGGTACATTATTTTATTATAATACATAGATTTTGGGCTCAAGAAAATCCACACTGGATGCGAACAGTCGCTAATCAACACCCTTGGTCGATAAATACCTGGTGGGATATTTGGCGATGTTGTTATTGGACCTCATTTTTCGATGGTAATCTTAATGGACAGCATACTGCGATTTCCTTCGAAATGACTTGCAAAGATTGATGCCAAATATTCCAGAGCAACAACGTGAAACAATTTGGTTCCAGCAAGACGGCGCACCACCACATTTCTGTCGAGAAGCACGTGCTATATTGAATGACACTTACCCTAACAGATGGATTGGACGTGGGGACCAGTAAATTGGCCTGCAAGATCGCCAGACTTAACCCCTCTTGCTTTTTCTTGTGGGGTTTCGTCAAAAAAGTCATGGTGACTGCTCCAACTATAGCCGAAGACATGAGAGAAAGGATTACGCGTGCAGTTCGTGAAATCACCCCAGATATGTTATTCAGAGTGCGGAATTCTTTTCGAAGAGGGTTGATAAATGTTTAGAACAAAATGGTCGTCATTTTGAAGACCTATTATAATAAAATAATGTACCTAATATCAGTTTTTTCCTGTTGATTTTCTTTTTAATTTTGTTGAATTTAGCGTAGTGACATTGACATTGGCATTAAATTATTCATTGATTATAACGTACTTTTTTCTGGAGATTACGAATCTGTAAAGAACAGGGGAGGTCCGGCTACAGTGGCCATGCTAGTACAGTGGCCACTTCTTCGTAAAATTTTAGTGGAATATCCGACAACACTGACATCTGGTTTGTGTGTATAGATACCTTAAACGATTATTTTCAACGATCGATGATTCAGTTGTTGCTAAGTATATTAATGAAACACGTGAATTTTCTTTGTGTGCAGTCAATACTTATTATTTAATACACATTTAAAGTGTTCAATAAACTTAAAAGTTGTTTTTGTACTTTGCAGTTAATAGGTGTAAGTGTCGTCCTTGAAGGTATTATCTTCTACTGAAAAGGTAAGAATTTTAGTTTTAATATTTTAGGTTACGATGTTTGATAAAGTGCGATTTGTGAACAGTGGCACATTTTTAAGTATACAGTGGCCACTGCTTTTCATATTTTTAAACATGCCACTGTCCACTTAAAAATGTGGCCACTGCTTTTCATATTTTTAAACCGATTGACTTATAATTATTGAAATTGTTAAAACAAATATAGCTATATTATCATAATGTTACTAGTCATTTATTATTATATTGTTGTTATAACCTAGGTCCGGTTTTAATCGGTTTTATATTTGTTTGCGTCAGTTTTATATCGATTGTTTGTAGTAGGCAGGTATTAAGGGCATGTTCATATTATAGCTATATTTGTTTCTTTCAGAGGTTGCAGTAATGCCACGAAAAGGTTTAAACAATACTGGCATTGGAAAAACCAGTGAAGAGAGCATGAAAATGCAGTATATGCAGTTTTTGAAAGAGGTTTTCTACCAAAGAGCTGCCATTAATTACAATATTCTTCGCACCACCCTACGAAGATATATAAAAAAATGTAGGAATCCAGAAAAAACATAAATTGAATAATCCGATTTAGAAGGTAGTCACGCAGTGCCCAAATTATACAGCCAGAAAAATTTTTTCTAGTGAAGAGGAGCAGCATTTGTAGATATCTGAAAACTATGGCTAATTTACATCACGGTTTGATGCCCAAAAACTCCCGTAAATTGGCTATGAGTTGGCAATTAATAAAAAAAAGACTGGTTTACATTTATTAAGAGAAACAAAGACGTTGCTGTAAGAACAGCGGAATCAACATCTCTGGAAGGCTATGGGCTTTAATAAACCAGTGGTTGATAATATGAAATGTAAACTTCATATTAATAAATATTATTTAAATGGTGTAATAAATTAAACTTTGTCGACAAATTTTTCTCATAATTTTTAAAAATTTTAAAGAAATGTAGGTTTAAACTTTTGTAAATTTAAAAAGACATTAAATTAAAAAATCCCGATAAATTTATTATCAGTGGTTGATAAATTTTCATAAACTTAAAGGCTTATGAAAATATAAACTAAATGCCTGTCAAATCTACAACGTCGACGAAAGCGTTAACGACAGTGCAAAATCCCGGAAATTTTATCAAAGGCCAAAGGCAATGGACAGATCACTTCAAGCAAGGGTACCTGTAACAATGGTAGCTATAAACGCTATAAAACCATTCCTTCATTACTAGTGTTTCCCAAGTATTTCAAACACCATATGATCAAAAATTCGCCACAACTATTGAGCTTCTCCGTCCGGCTGGATTACATCCAATGTCTTTGCAGAGTGGTTTAATCACTTCATCAATCATGCTAAACCATCTGCGGATGCCCTGTACTTTTAATAATGGATAACCATGAAAGCCACATATCGCTGGCAGAAAAGGCTCGATAAAACCATGTGAAATTACTGACACTCCCGCCGCACACCAGCCACAAACTACAACCGTTGGATAAATGCGTGTATGGTCCTCTGAAAAATATTATACCAACGCTTGTCAAACTTGCTTAATAATCCCGGGAAAAGAGTTGTAATTTATGATATCGCTGAGCTTTTAGGGGTTGCATATCCACTGGCATTTTGTGCGAAGAACTGCATATCTACTTTTAAAGAAACGGGCATTTTCCTTCAATAATATGATATTCAGTGACGACGATTTTATGGCTTCAAAAGTAACTGACATTCCTGAGATGGACCCCCAACTTAAAACTAGTTTAGGAGAATCCCAACCTAACGCCAGTTTTGAATAATTCCAACCAAGTACCAGTTGTGGGAAAACATAAATCCAGGTTTAAACGCAAGAAAAGAAGCTGTCTCAGAGGAAACTGTTGATTCTGACATTGAACCTGGAGAGGACATAATAGTGCGAAAAGAAATAATTGAACAGAAGACACCGGAGAAAGAATTTATACCTCCAGAAATTGTACAGCCTTATCCAACAGTTAAAAAAATAATAATACAAAGATTACCAGAAAAGGGAAAAGAAATCGACGGAGGTATTGACGGATACTCCAATTTACGAAAGATTAATAGTAGAAAACTATAATAAAGCATCTAAGCTGAGAAAACAACGCAGCTGAGGTGAAGCGCAAATGTTTTGACGAGAATAGGCATCAATTAATTGTTAAAAAGCCCAAACTACGAGAGATTATCGATGTATCGAGCTCTGAGGAAGATGATATGAACTTATCTGATTTAACAGACTCCGATGATGTTGATTGGTGTGAAGAAATTGATGATATCGTAAAGGATTTTAAAGATCTAAGTGACATTAGCGCACAATCCTTTGTCTTGGTCAAATTTCCTACAAAAAAGACTTGCAAATATTACGTGGGCAAGGTGTTAAAGAAAATTAGTAACCAAGAGTATGAAATTAATTTTCTACGAAAGCAAGGAAATGCGTTCGTTTTCCCAATCGTTGAAGATGCAAGTATTATTTTGCTTAAAGACATAGAATTGCACTTACCTGATCCAAATTTATCCGGAGGAACGGCCAGAACAAGCACGACTTACAGATTTGCCATTGATATTTCTTTGTACAATGTCAATTAATCTTTGAAAATCATTTAGTTTATATCTCTTTTTTGCATTTAGTGATGTAATATCCACTTAAAATTATTATAGGTACTTTTATAGCAATGGTTGTATGTATTTATTTTGTTAATCCAATTTTTGTTAATTTCTAATTAGGGAACAGTGGCCACCCAACTTATTAGGACCACTGTACCCTACATGGAGGTACAGTGGCCATTTTGTATATACTTAAAAAACAAATTTTACTCAAAAATTACAGGAAATATTTGAGTTTTAGTACTGAATAGTTAATGTTGAAAGTGTAATGAACGATCCTAGGCAAATAGATATACAAAATTTATACATACACTTTCAATCTGTTCATTCCAGTTTAGAGCTTCATCAAAACAACGCCTAATAATTTTACCGAATGTGCTACATTTAAGTTATAGCTATATTGAGTTAAATTGTTGCAGGTCTACCTAATATACTGAAGTGGACTGCTACGGTTTTAGTTACATTTAATGTTAATTTATTTGATTTTGCCCAGTGTGAAACCTTAGCATACGCCGGTATAAATTGTTTTTGGTTTCGAAGAAATTTCTTCCTGTAATTAAGATATTTGTGTCATCTGCATAGGAAATAGTGTGAATTTTTTCATCATTTACGTACTGTAAGAGGTCATTACAATAAATTATGTACAGTAAGGGACCTAAAATGGACCCTTGTGGTATACCTTGAGTAATTAGACAGGAGTTGCTATACGCATTTCTTACTGTACGATTTAAAAAATTTAAAATTCAAATGTTTAAATTTGATCTGTCCCCTCCTTAATGTTTCAAATTCCGCAAGTTTCTGCTTAATTTCTATCTTTTTCACAATACCAACGTCCTCTACCTCAGGATAAATATAAGCGTTTGACATTTTAGAGCTTTGTCTTAAAAATGTGCAAAGATAGGTTTCACTCTCTTCACAACTTGTTATTTTTGCCACGTAGTTTTTAAAAGTGTTTGACTCGGTTTTTAAACCAACAAAATATAATCACCTGATTTCAAGTCATTTAAATCACTTTGTGGAATGCCATTTTCGTTTTCGTTATGTTGGTCCATGTCACTTTCGTTTTCTAAATGAGAATGATTCAGGGTCCGCATCACTATCAACAGTTAATAGTTTCTCACTTATAGCACTTTCAGAGGAGGCAGACGATAAAGACCTTGTTTTTCGATTTTGCAAAGGTTTTCTTCCAGAAGATGTCTGTGGCATTTCAACGTCGTGTCGAGATATGCTTCTGCCCGCTGGTACAGTCAGCTTCTTTTTTCTTCCAACAGGTACTGCAGTTTTGAATCTTGAACTTTCGAAGATCTCTTTTAATGATTGCGCCATATCACCTGGTAATGCAGGTTCGTCTGTTTTCGGTAACTTATCCAGAACCTATTTAGCGGATATATGCCGGTTGCTTCAGAGCCAGATTTTATGTTCTTCTCACCACTAGCGTCAACGTGATTTAATGCTTGATTCAGCAATCGGGGAAAGACATCTTTCCTCACCACTCCCCTATTATTTTTTTTCCATTGCTGAAGTATCTGTCTCCAGGCAGTCTTAATTGGCCGGAAGGCACTAACATCTAAAGGTTGCGTTAAATGGGTGCTGTTGGGTGGCAGCAGTATAAAACGAATTTCGTTTTCTTCACATTTTTGGAGAACATTTATGGAAATATGACTTGCCAGGTTGTCACCGATGAGTACTTTAGGGCCAGATGTTAAAGTTCGAAAATATGGCAGTATTGCATTGATAAACCAATCCTCAAAAATATTTCCATCGAACCAGGCCGAATGGGAACGATTGAATCTAGCCCCAGGTGGCCCATTTTCCGTCCACGTGGACCAGAGATGGTCGGCTTTATAAACTATATAGACGGGCAGTAAGGATCCGGAGGCTGCACAGGCGAACATAACTGAGGTTGCGGCTTTTGAGGAATCCATTATTTTCTCTGCTCTTTTAGACGTTTTACGGACGATTACTTTTACGCGACCTGGATCGTCAGTGAAGTTAGTTTCGTCATAATTTACAACTGCAGACGGTGGAACATCTTTTAGACTTTCTGCCAAGTTATCAAAATATTTATTGACTGTTTCATGGGATACCTTCGCTCTGCTTTCTTTTATTGATTGGGATAACCTTTTGACAGCTTTTCCTTATGCCGCAATAAAATTTTTGTAACCAAGTTTCTGGCCTGTTATTTACAAATTGGGGTGCAGTTTTCCCATGTCTTCCTAAATAATTTTGAACTATATCTTTGATATCGTTTGAGTCGCACGGATAACCCCAATCAGCAGCAACACCAATAGCATTAAAGCATATCCTCTTCATCCTTTGACATCGCAAGCTGACCGGCACGTTTTTGGGTGTTTTCCTTAATTTTCTGTATAAAGTGGCAATAGGTATGTTATATTCTTTACTTAGCTGTGTAACTGCAACACCCTCGTCTCTAAGACGCGACACAGCAATCTTTACTGCTTCTTCATCATAATCACCGTATTTCCTGTTGCCTGGTTTTCTTTTATATGTTCTGACCATATTTATCCTTATTATCAAGTCACCCCTGAAAAAGACTAAAAAAATAAAATGATACGCCACTGGTAAATGTTTCTGTATAATCCAACTTTGAGGTTAGGATATTGTTTTTGACTAATTTAGTACCCATGAAAAAAATACGGAGATATCTTTGCATTCAATAGTGTCTCTACACAATAGAATGTATAACAGTTAATAAATACCTGGTTTTTTACCCGTTTTTATAGAAAAATACTGCGGGAACAACAAGTCTTCCACTGTACTCTACTAACCTTACTTTGAAAGAGTGCCTACTAACGCATCGAATGAGTACATATGTGCCGGTCGCATCCATGTGTAGCACAGTGGTGTGCGCATTTTAGGCAAGAGGGGTAGAATGTATCAAGTCGCCTCGGTGTTATCAAGCCGCCCCGTTTTACGGTACATATTTTTCTGTTCTGCATATTTTTTTTGTTATCTGTTTTATATTTGTTTGTTGTTGTGGTCGTTTGGTTGCTTTTATGAACATTTTAAAATTAATTAATAAGCTCTAATAAATAAAATTATTCGCGTGTCCTTTGTTACTAAAATATATTTCATCAGTAAAAAACAAAGCTGTTTGAAAAACTGACATAGTGCTAAATATATATTAATAGCGTGTACGATCTATGCATTTAATGCATTGGTGCACACCAGAATTGTCCCACATCAGAATTGGATAAAAACGAGTGTTCGATTTACTCTCAGGATACGTCAATTTTTAGTGTTCGATTCAACCACTTAACAGTCGGACATTTTTGAGAAAAATGGTAAAAAAATTGTCACTTTGTTTTTGTTTTCATTTAACTACATTTTTTAATCCTATTAATTAATTAAAATAAATTTACTCAATAAGTAGTTTTAGTGTGAAATATTTTGAAACATTCAATACACAATCCTACATCAGAATCCGAAATAAATACTCTTATAACGTACGTAAGACCTGCACCAACAAGTTAAAACAAAAGTTGTCTGAACGAGACTCGGATCGTCAGTGTACGGAAAAATGTCACGCCCGAGTGCAGTTCGTGCAAAACTATCAAGTGGTTAAAACACAACTTGCTCCAAATCCTAACATAGGACAATATTTTTTGCAACAACTATTGAGTTGGTGTGTAAGTGCTCTTGTCTAGCGACAGTGTCCTATTTAATAGTGTAACGAAACGCCACTGGTTTTCTTCGAGAAAAATCGAAATACAAGTGAGGAATATACTGGAACCGGCGATGCGAATGTTATGGCAATTTCTAGGCTCAAAAAGGCATATATAAAATTGCCTATCCGGCGCGAAGACAGACAGTACAGTACAGTACATAGTGCAGGATACGAAGTTGCATACGGCGAATAGAAAGCGAGGCGCGAGATTTAAAAGCGGAATAGTTAAAAAGTGTTGAGAAAGTGAATATTTGTGTTGTTTTGTTAACTTTATTGGTTTTAAATAAAGTTGGTGTGAATAGTTATCAGTGTTAAATTATTGCCTGAGAAACAAGAGGGAAAATCCGTAACAATAGTGTTACCACAGAATAAAGAGACAGAAATCACAGAAAAGACAGTATGGATATAAGAAATTGGTTACAAAAAGGTAAGTTAAATAATTTCAGTAGAAAATTAAATTTTTAATTAAAACTTTAGAGTCATTCCATTAGAAATGGTTCAAAAATTTGAAAATTGGTTGCTCGACCAGCACCAAATAAAACAAAACTACCATGTAATGATAGCTTATAATATAGATATGTTATATCCGATGTTAATTTTTGTTCAACATTATTTGTATCGCAACGTGTGGAAAAAAATTCAATTGCAGCCCTTTACAAAATTGCCAATTGCTCTTTGCTTGTATCTTTGTGAAACAATTTTTATTAGCTTTGGCAAAAGGTTCTGTGCATTATTAATATAATTTTATATACTTTTCATTATTATGATTCCGACTTTTTTGCCTTCTAATTATAACACAAATTACAATAATACACCGATTTTGACATCGGATATAGTATATCCACATTATAAGCTATCATTACATGGTAGTTTTGTTTCATACTAATTTTTATACTAGGGACTAAGAACAAGAATGATATTAGGTTATTATTTTTAGGTCAAAAATCTCTAAAACGGAAAAAAGTTCATGATGACAGTAGTGGAAGTAGAAGCAATGATTGTGATGAGGATGAAAATAAAATGGTCGGAACATCAAAATGGAATCTATTTTTGAAGAAGGCTCAAGTAGTTCTTCAAATCTACATGAAGCTGTCTCTGGAACTGGGACCTCTAAACAAACTGAAGAACGCAATGGCTACCATGAAAATGACATTGGTCGTTATGTTAGTTGTGCTAATAACTTGCCTTCTGAAAAAAAGAAGGAATTGTTGACAAACCCTTGGGTTCCATCATCCAATTACGATTTTGCTTCTGATGCCATTTACTTGAAAAGAAAATTTAACCATCGCTGGTTAGATCAATATACTCCATGGCTGGTGTACTCAAGTCGTTTGAAAGGTGCTCTATGCTTGTATTGTGTTTTATTTCCGCCAAGAATTGCTACAGTTAAAGGAGTTTTGGGGTCATTTATGGTAAGGCCTTACATGAAGTTTAAGGATATACATGAAGATTGTAGAAAGCACGTTGGCAGCAATTACCACAAATCTTCAAGAGCTGCTGCAAAAGCATTTCTTGAAAATGCTCCTGTTGATGTCCAGTTGCAAATAGGGCACCATAAGACGATTGAAGAAAATAAACAAATATTGTCAGCAATTATTTCACGGATAATATTTTGTGGAATTCATGATTTGCCGCTTAGAGGAAAACAAGGAAATGAGGGAGTTTTCTTTGACCTTTAAATTTGAGGATTGACTCTGGTGATGAGAAGCTAAAGAGCCACTTGGATAAATGTCAAAAAAACGCAGTCTATACCTCACCAACAATTCAAAATGAGATCATACAATTATACGGTGAAGTTATCAAAGAAAAAATAATCGAAGACTGTAAACGGGCAAAAGCTTATGCTGTAATAGCTGATGAAACAGCAGATATCGCTGGAAAAGAGCAGCTTTCTATTGGATTAAGGTTCTATGGTGAAAGCCAAAAAATAATCAGGGAGGAATTTGTAGGCTACATTGAGTTAAAATGTCAAGATGCTTCTACAATAGCTAGCGCAATTCAAAGTTTTTTAGAAGATAATAATTTTTCCGCCGATAATTGTATGGGATTCGGATTTGACGGGTGTTCCACGATGGCCGGCAAAGAAGGTGGTGTACAGGCCATTCTTAAAAAAGTACGCTAAATCTTTATTTTCCATTGCTCCAGCCACAGACTAAATCTTGTGGTCAATGATACTAGCAAGCTACCAGAAATAAGAAACATAATTGCAACGGTTAAAGACACAATAACCTTCTTTCGTGAATCGCCAGCCCGTAGGAAATCGGTTCCAAATCTTTCAAGGCTCTGTGAGATCAGATGGTCGGAAAAATATAAGAGCATAAAACAATTTTCAGAAAGCTTCACT
The DNA here is from genome assembly GCA_036346205.1 of Vesta saturnalis. NCBI lineage: Eukaryota > Metazoa > Arthropoda > Insecta > Coleoptera > Lampyridae > Vesta > Vesta saturnalis. Next base: position 29,239 of record JARFJB010001287.1, read on the forward strand.
GACATTGTTAAAGCACTAGAACATCTATCTGTCGAAGGAAACTATGCAACAAGAAAATCTGCCTACCAATTGCACTGTGCAGTTTCTAAACCAATATTCATCTTAGACTTAAACATAATTGCAAGATACTCTGCAATTTTGGAACCCGTTGTAAACGTTTTACAAGGTAAAAGTATGGATTTGGTTATGGTGAAGAAACATATTGATGATATTCTAGATGTAATCAAAGGAGATCGACAAGATGTCGAAAATGTTTCTTATGAATTATTTAAAAAATCACTTGATATCGCAGAGAAAGTAGGGGTTGAGTTGTCAGTACAACGAGTCACTCAAAAGCAAGTACACAGATGTAATCCACCATCTGAGTCTGCAGTTGAATACTGGAAGCGGTCAATAATCATCCCCTATCTTGAATCTTTAACTTCGTCTTAGGATGCTAGATTCTCCAACGAAAATACACCTGATTTTACTTTAACTTATCTTCATCCTTCAAGCATGCTCAAAATGGCTTCAAAAGATTTCAAAAATAATGCAGAATCTTTCATGGAATTTTATAAGTTGGGTGATGTCTCTGCAGAATTAGATTTGTGGTACAATATGTGGAAGAAAAAGAATTTAGCAGAAGACAAATTAAAGGACATTGAAGTGGCTGCACTTTTGGAGGAAGCTAATGTTTTTTCCCTGCAACAAGGCACGCACTGCTAATATTAAGTGCTTTCCCATCCACTACTGCTACCGTGGAAAGATCATTCAGTACCCTGCGAAGGGTAAAAACCTGGCTCAGGAGTACAATGGGTGATGACAGACTCACTGGATTGTGTTTGATGCGTGTGCATCGAAAATTTTTGAAGGAAAATCAGGACTGCATAGTGAAGAAAGTTTTGGATAAATTTAGTTTAAACCCAATAAAAATGTTATTAGTTTAATTTAAGTATAATTAAATCTCAAAGTTTTGTTTCCATTTGCCTTTTCTACAAAACTTATTAATATTATGGGAACTAAAATCTCTTCGACGCACACGCTCCTTTCTATTCTCCAATTTTTTCCTATTAACAACATTTAACTTTAAAAATTGAGAGAAATGATCCGAAAGCTGAAGATCGATATTTAGCACACTAAAGTTGCTTATCTGCACACTAATAAAGAAGTTGTCAATACACGAACGCGTAGTTGAAGTTACTCTTGTAGGTGTATTTATAGTTGCTTGTAGTCCATAAAATGACAATAAGTCAGTAAATTGTGCTTGAGGTGTAGCGTGAGTAAATATATTGATATTAAAATCGCCTCCAATTACTAATGTTTTATTTGTTTTAGAAAGTTTTTCTAACATGCCGTCACAGTTGTTTAGAAATGTACTTGAATTTGGCGATCGATACACTACAACAATAATAGTGTTAAGAGAGTGGATTTCAATAGCACAGCATTCAAAAATTTCATCTAGTTGAAATTCAGAGAGACCGTAGCATTTTGTTTGGTTTTTATATATATTATTTATAAAAATTGCAGAAGCCCCGTGCTTTGAGGACAAACGACAGTAAGATGAGACTAAACTATAAATTACAGAAGTTTAATAATTTTAATGATTGATCGTTTTGCCAATGTTCAGTTATTAAAACGACATCACTATTACACAAACTTAACATCACTTCAAAATTTAATACTTTATTTGCAATTGACCTAACGTTTTGATGTTGAATGATTACATTGCTTGATTTATTTACGAAAAAAGTTGTGTTCTTCCTGCGTAAGTTTTCCGACAATTTCGTAGTTACAAGGTTCATTCAAAATCAAATTGGACGCAGTATCGATTTTATCATAATTTGAATCAAGAATGCTGACTTTCTTAGAAAGTTTAGGAGAGACATGAGCCTCAGTGGGTATTATAACGGTTAAATTTGATTTATTAATGATGTCTACCTTACTAACATTGTCTATCTGTTTATTTGATTGGCAATTAACAGAATCCAATATTTCTTTTGAAATTTCTTTTGCGAGAAGCTGCTTACCGGAAAGTCGAAGGTGGAGTCCTTCATTTGTAAAATTATCACTACTAATACAATTGCTAATATCAAGGTACCTTATATATGCATTTCCTTTAACAACTTTTTGAAAAACCGAGAGGTTAAAGTGAAATTATTTATTGTTAGCCCTAATATCACCACAGTAGGGGGCCGATATTAGAACAACGTTTGTCTTGTTTGTTAAATTACTAATTGTATTACATCACTATCCTTCATAGAAACCCTTTTAAAAACATTGTTTGTACCTGCCATTATAACCACATATACTTTCTTAGTAAAGTTAGTAGTTAAGTTACTTATGTCGCAAATCACATTTTCAAACAACGCATTTGGCTTACATATACTACAGACCTCTATGGTGTTATCAGATAATTGTTCAGTTATCGCACTTCCCATATTCCGAAAATTACTGTCACCTAATAAGAGCACCCTACTCCTCTTTTTGCGACCATCCTTTAAATTTGTGGGGATTTTTCCCTTTTTGTCGTTACATAATTCCTTATTTAGCTTCTCATGATTATTTTCGGTTGAGATAGTAATTTTAGGAGTTAAATTTTTACTAGCACAAGCTTTATTTATTTCAACTTCATATTTAAGTTCTTCTAACAGTCTCCGCTATTTTGTAAGTTGCGAACGCGTTTTGGAAAACCACACCTTTAAAAACCACATGTACTCCTCCAGTGTTTTTATTTTATTTACCAAACTCAATTAGTTTTGTTTTTTTGGTTTATTTAGTTCTTTGCGAAAATTAATATTAGAACCATTCTGTGCAGTAATTTTTCTTAAAACTTTATTATTCACATAATCGTCTAATCTTGCGATTAATTCAGATTTTTTTTACCAGTTGTTTCCCCAAATTATGTTCAGACAATAAAGTTTTTAAACACTTTACGTTAAGATTCTTGGTATCAAATTTCTAATCCATAATTTATAAAAATTAGTAAGTCTAATTCCTATCAAACGTTACACAAAACACGATATCAACATAAAGTTCAATGTTAAATTATTATATTATATCACTGACCCCAGCAAATGTATTCCAATAATCAGAATTTGCACCAAAGTTACACTTGTTAATTATATCGAAACACTGTTCAGATTATAATTATATTTTGTACACTTTCCCGTATAACACTACTAAATAAAATCAATTCACCTAATCGTCGGCAAGATGGCTATAAGATGCAAACGTAGTTGCTACGCGGAACGAAGTTTTACAGTGCCTCCGATTAGATGTTTTACTTTAACAACCATGTTTCTACTAGCTATAAGTAGTAATACAAGTGTATTAGTTCATATTTAATACAATTAATGCAAATTATGATTATGAAACATAGTAGTCTTGCTTCACCACTTTAATTACAAAAAAGAACACTGTTGGAGTATCGTGCTACAAGTCGTTTTTAGAGTATTTGTCGGAGCTTTCTTTTTTTTTCGATGTCAATCTTTCTCTGCCATTTATGTTGAGCAACGATTATGTATGGAGGATCAACACATCTCAATCCTCGTTTTATATTGCCTTGTATAATTTCAGGTAAAATACAACATTTGTAAAATGTTATCAACTTGTTTTCCATACTAATTTCCCAAAATATATCGTCACGTCTAATTTTTTCTATGAATAGTGGTGACTTATGGTTCAAAATAC
>JARFJB010001288.1:0-25000 GCA_036346205.1 Vesta saturnalis
TTGATTACATTCTCTACATATGTAGTTAGCATGTTCTAAGCGCATAAATTTTTTGCATTTACAGCAAGAATACATAGTTTTGCGATTTTTCTCGAATCGCAGTAAAAACATCTTCCGGGAACAGAATTTCGTGCTCCAGGATTGTTTTTATTTTCTGGAGTCCCTAAAATTTCTTGTGCTCTCATGCAAATCGTTTTAGGAATATACCGATTAGATGATCGTAATCTGGTGTGTTCATCTATTAAATTAATTGCGAGTTCTTCTAAAAACTGACTGCGAGTATGTTGTTTATTTGGATTATTTGCATTGGAGATAATAAATGCGTTGATTCCAGCTATATTCAGAATACTATAGAATATTACCATAGGTCATCTTCGGGTGGAACGTGCTGTATTATGTGTAGCACACAATTTGTCAACTACAGCTACTACACCTTTAGTAGAATTATATAACATAATGATCTCTGGTTTACCTGTTTGAGGATTTATGGTGTCATCATAGTGCATAGTTGATAAGAGGAGTACATTTTTGTTTTTTTTAGGCATATAAGATACTATAGTACACTTATCTTGAAACCCAAATGTACTGGATAAAATTGGGCGCGCTTTTCCATCAATAAATTCCTTGAGTAGTTGAGGTTTGTTCTTTTTTAGTGTACCCACCACTGTAATCTTATAATCATTCAGCATTTTGTCGACCAATTCTTTACTAGTAAACCAATTATCAATTGTCAAATTTCTGTTAGACAATTTCCATTCCACTATTTTCAACATGAAATGGACCTTCAGGTTGTTTGCCAACATATACCTCTAGCTTCTCATCAACTGTTACATATTCGGATAATGAATAATGTTTCTTACAGTTTGAATTGAACTCCTCAAATAACTTTCGAATGGCGGCTAATTTGTCTAATTTAACTCTTTGCAAACGAGTCTTTTTGTTGTCAAATCTTATGTGTGTAAGTAAAAATCTAAATCTTTTTAGGGACATTGTCAGTCTAAATAATTCTATAGACGTACCGTTCACCTTCCACAAGTCGTCAGCGTTCAAATGATTTGTTTTTCGTATAGCAGCTATACATAACAAACACAGAAGTGCTTTTACTTCCCCTAAATTTGTTAATCTAGCTGTTCTGTTAGATATGTTATAATTTCCATTGCAAATAGACTTATTTGTATTGTATACTACAAGATTTAAGATGTTTTCACTTATAAAACAATTCCAAATGTCTGTTTCTGATGTAAGATTTTTTGCTGCACCTGGCACACCTGGTAACATTTTGATAATGTTGTAAGAGCGAGTTTTGTTAGCTTTCAGAAATGCATGCTTCTTCCACTTAGTAGTTTTATCCCTCCCAATGTAGTAACCTTCTTTGTACTTTGAGGAATCGCTTCCACCGTTGTCTTCTTTCTCGCTTTCTAGTTTGTCAGGGTATTTTGAACACCCTGTATACGTATTGGGTAATTTTGTTTATAGTTTTATGCATTTAGTTAGATTCCGTATATAAATATTTTTTTTTGTGTGGTCAAATTATGTTTTATAGTAAATTTGTTTTAACGTGTGTAGCGAGCTTTAGGGATGGCAGGTGTGTGGTGAGCTTTAGTTTCTTTGTTTGTGAAATTATTATTCCGAAATTTAGGTTGTTTTTCTTTATTATTTCCCGTTTATAGAAGTTTGATTAACGTTTATTTGTATATAGTTATATGTAAGTTTAATTAAGGTTCATTTCGTTTGTTTTCCGTAAAATATAATAGAAAGTTTTGTAAAAATGACGTAATTTATAGAAAGAGTGTAGAATTATCGGCGTATGATGTCATGGTAGCGACATATAGACGCTTAAGTATAGTTGTCCAGTTTATTATTAGGTATTTTGGTTTTGATTGATAGAGATTGCATGTGGGCCTTATTGTTCGTACTTTAAGGTAAACATAGAGAGGCTGTATTCGTTGATCTTGCTGACGTATTGTTTTTCAAAATTTACCGAGTCCTTACGGACGAGAACGAAATTTAGGTATTGGGGTACTAAATTTTCCCCTTCCGTTTTTTTAATTGGTGGAATTAAAGTAGATAAGATTTTTTTTAAGAGAGGGATTAAAAATCCAAAATGGAAATTGTTAATAATTTTTGGGAGTCTAAGACAGATCACGCTTTCAGTAGTTGTACGTTGCGCTTGTGTTACGCTTTAAGGGGGTGGTTTAGAACGTTGATATTTTGGGACCTTGTGGTGTTTAATGAACGTACTTTTTGTGTAGTAAGGGTAGTTTAACTATTCCTGAAGATAACCTGTGACAAAGGGATTTATTAAAATTGTTCACCACCATAGGGTTATACCTAGTGCCGATTTCGAGTTTACGTAACATTAACCTGGAGGACATCTTCGTGTTTTCTTAGTGCGTCGATGGACTTCTTGGTTTATATCGCCTTTGCGGATTTACTTAAAATCATCGTTCTTGAGTGCCACTTAATTATCGTACGAAGCGTGTGTAAAGATAAAGAAACTTTCGCATATATATATAAAATTTATAGTTATTTAAACAAATTATTAAGGATTGTTAGTGGAAAATTTAAAATTATTTAAAGGAACATTAGAATCTAAAAGTTATCAAGCAATTTTGAACACTCACATTAACCTTTTAACGAGATTAAATTAAGAAATTGTTCGTGTATAACAGAATATCAGTCAACATTTTATCATCATTTTGCCGGACCAGGGAGTTTCCATTCCCGTTATAACCGATCACCTGAGTCGTATCTATCGTTGTAACACAGAGGAGGTGCTATCTAGACCCTGTAAGGTAATATAACAGTGGGCTTTATATTGAAAATTTTGAAGATTTTGTGTGTCTCGAATTATTTTATTTGTTGATGAAGGTTGGAAAGCGGAGTTGTGTATCGTTTTTTGTTAACGTAAGTTGTTGTTTTAAATTTAATTATTGGAATTAATTATAGTTTTAACGCTCCGCCTTCACACTTTTTCTATTTTTGATTTTATTAGTAAAGGGCAATCGACCCTATTGTAGTTGTGTGGATATATATAATCCACGGTTTATTTATATTTAGGTTAAACGATTTAGTACGGCGTAAGCAGATTCTGATCAGACATCCTGTCGCCTAATAAGCCTTTGTTGTTTTTTGTCCATACACTTTATCGTATGTTTATATTTATCCTTATTTTATTTTATTATAGCTTTGTTTTGTTTTATAAATGTGTTTTGTATTCTGTGGAAACCCTTCTGTGTTGCATACCAGTTTTTTTGCAAATTTACCGATAATTTAAGTTATAACGTAACGAAGTTAGTTTTTATTATTGAGTAATAACGTAACTTTTGTTTCTATTTTTGAGTAATAGCGTTCTTAATATTTAGTGTTTTATCTGATTTTTTACTTGAGTATTAATTATTTAAAGCGCATTCTATAAGTTTGATTTTCTTTTGCTTTGTTTTGATTATTAGTTAACGTCAAATTATTTACACTGAGGTGTAGTAACGTAATTGTATTAAGTGTAGATCACGCTTTTATTTGACAAGCGTGCAGTGCTTTTGAAGCCCTATTTCAGGTTATTTTGCAGAGTTGCTGTAGCACACCTGAGATTGATTACGAATAGGTAAGCGCATGTTTTTGGATGTTTAGACACGCTATGTACTCGTAATTTTGGCACGACAACCCTTATTTTGTCTATCAAATATCCTGGCGCCCTTAACCGAACCGATTTTGACTTCATCCCTATTTTGACTGACGTACGATTTATTATTCTGGATGTGCAAAATTATTAACATCAATCCACGATCCGCACGCTGACTAGTCGAGGCAAAAGGCCAATTTATCTGTAATCCCGTTCTACCACCCGTTTATACGTTACAGGTAAAGTTGGCGCCCAACGTGGGACATTTAGGGTGGTTTTTTCGTAGATTTTTATTTTTGGTGACATCTTAGGATAGTATTTCAGTATTTTCGCTTCAGGATTATTTTATTGTTGAATTAAGTTTTTTATATACGTATCGAAAAATTAAATATGGGTTATAAAATTAATGTAGATAGGCTTACACCTAGTGAGGTAAGATATGATATAGCGGTTAGAGGTGGTGATCTATCGTTAGGTAACTGCGTTACGTGCTTTGTTACGGAATATTTTGGGTGAGGAAAGTAGTGGTAAAATTTCATCACGTCCCGATTATCCTTTCGATTTTGAAACAGATAAGAGTGCTATTGAGGAAACGAAATTGGAATTAGGAAAATTATTAGAGGAAGTCAAAATTAATCCGTCCACAAAATTTTAACGACCATAGAAACCAAGCTCAAATATTTGTTAGGTAGAGTCAATAATTCAATTCCGAAAACCGATATCGATGTTAAGATTAAAGAAAGTTTGTTTGTTGAAATTGCGGTAGCTCAGTCTACATACGAAATTTTGGATAAACGTGTAGTTTCAAAAAGTTCACCTTTGGAAATATTAAGCAGTGTTTCGAATAATGACGATCAAAATTCAAAAACAGATATTTCAGTACCGATTAGTAATTTAAATTTAAGTACATCACCTGTTAGGAATGTAGTTGTAAAAAGTACACCGGTTTGCAAATGGAATTTATCATTTTCGGGAGATACTAAATCCTTATCGTTAAGTGCTTTTTTGGAACGGATTTCAGAATTACAGATTTCACGTAGAGTTTTTGACGCACAATTATTTTCGGAATGTTTAGATTTATTTACGGGTAACGCTTTGATTTACGTTCGTTCCGTTAGAAGGAGGTTAGGACTTGGGGTGAGTTGTTGGAATTGTTGAAAATTCAATTCCAGCCAATAGATTATGACGATAGGTTATTAGATGAAATTAAGCGTCGTACTCTAGGTACGGACGAGACTATAGGAATTTATATCGCGGTTATGCGGACTTTATTTTCGCGTTTGAACGAAACTTTGTCGGAGGATAGGCAATTACGGATTTTGCGGAAAAATATCGCGCCTTCTTATCAGGCACAATTAGGTCTAACGGAGATTAACTCGATTAACGAATTAATTAAATATGGAAGACTTATCGAAGAAAGGGTTCGAGCGATGAATAGTTATGTACCGCCTAGTCGGAAACGCTCCGATCTAGAAGTAGATTTAGCGTACGTGGGAGAAACACCACCGGTGGTTACGATTAAGAAGAAGGAAGTACCGATCCAGGAAGTAAAGATAACGCCGAGTAGAGTTGAGGGAAGATCATGTTGGAATTGTCAGAAGACCGGACATTTAGCGTCAAGTTGTAAGGATACCATTAGAAATCGTTACGGTTATCGTTGTGGAAAGAAGGATTTTACGGTCAAGAATTGTCCTAAGTGTTCGAATTCGGGAAACGGACCACGGAGACAATAAAGAGCCGCGTATTGTCTTCTAGAATTTTTGTTAAGTCGGCAGTGTATTATAATTCATTAAGAGCTAGGGATGACGCGAAATTTTTAAAGACTAAAGTTGTTTTGGATTACGTTTTGATTCTAAAGATTCAGATGAAAGACCATTTGTGAACGTTAAAATTTACGGACAAGAGTTATTAGGTTTGTTGGATAGTGGGTCAACGAAGACCATATTAGGAGAAAAAGGTTGGAAGAAATTAAGTCATTTGGGTGTTAAATTAGATAAACGATTTACGTCAACGTGTGTTGTAGCAAACGGTCAGTCAGTTAGGAGTATAGGTACCGCGACTGTACCCATCGAAATTAAAGGAAAGGTTGTCATTATCAGTGTTCTTGTCGTACCGGATATACCGCATCATCTTATTTTGGGAGTAGACTTTTGGAAACAGACTAACATCATACCGGATTTACGTAAAGGCGAGTGGAGATTTGAAAATTTAGAAACAATTGAAGCTTTGGAGAATGGAGAGCCTGGAATACAGTCCCGATTAGATTTGAGTAGCGATCAATTGCAGAGATTAGACAAGTTAGTCACCGATTATTTCACGTCTATCGAAGGTAAAGAAATTGGATGTACTTCTTTAGTTCAACACCATATTAAGACCAATAGCGAACCAATTAAACAACGTTATTATCGCGTATCACCATATATACAACAACAGATTGATATCGAATTGGAGAAGATGCTGAAGTTGGGAGTAGTGGAAAATCACGAGCGCTTGGTCAGTCCGATCTTGTTAGTGAAGAAGAAGATAATAGTTACCGATTTTGTGTAGACTTTCGAAAGTGAATAAGGTTACCGAGAAGGACGCGTATCCGTTACCTTACGTGTCCTCGATTTTGGACAGACTTCGTGACGCAAAATTTATTTCGTCTTTGGACATCAAGTCCGCGTATTGGCAGATACCAATGGCGGAGGACTCTAAGCAATATACCGCTTTTACTGTACCCAACAGGGGATTATTTCAGTTTAAACGACTACCGTTCGGTTTGGCTAACGCACCAGCCAGTTGGCAACGATTTATTGACCGAGTTTTGGGACCGGAATTAGAACCTTATGTTTTCGTTTATCTTGATGATACGATTATTTGTACACCTACATATGAGAAACACCTAGAAGTTCTACAAGAAGTTTTTCGTCGATTTACGGAGGCAGGAATAACGTTAGGCAGGGACAAATGTACCTTTTGTCAATCGGAGTTACGATATTTAGGTTACGTAATTAACGCGGATGGGTTATCGGTAGATCCGGATAAAGTTAGCGCCATTTTAAAGATACCGACACCTAAGAGTGCTACGGAAGTAAAGCGAGTTATCGGAATAGCTAGTTGGTACCGTCGTTTTATTCAAAAATTTTGTACGATTATAGCGCCGTTGACGAAATTATTAAATAAATTTGCAAAATTTGTTTGGGATGAAGATTGAGAAAGCTTTTGGAATTATTAAGGATTGTTTAGTTACCGCACCCATATTATCGTGTCCAGATTTTTCGCTACCGTTTACTGTGCAAACTGACGCTTCGGATTATGGCATTGGATCAGTACTAACGCAGACCATTGATGGGGAAGAAAGAGTTATTTGTTATAACAGCAGATCGTTGACGAAGAACGAAAGAAAGTTTTCGACTACCGAAAAAGAGTGTTTAGCCGTACTTTGGTCAGTAGAGAAATTACGTCCATATTTGGAGGGAGCAGAATTTACGGTTATTACCGATCACGCATCGTTAGTTTGGTTACATAATTTAAAGGAACCTACCGGTCGATTAGCGCGTTGGGCTATACGCCTTCAGCAGTATAGTTTTGAGATCATTCATCGTAAAGGAAAGGATCATGTCGTACCGGATACATTATCGCGTTCCGTACCAGTTATTGACGCACTTGAAGTGACAAGTAAACCCGATATTGACTTACCAGACGAGAATATAGTAGAAGACGAAGAAAAGGAAGTAGAAGACATGAAAGATGACGATAAGTGGTTGACACGGATGAAGAAGAATGTTAAGGCAAGACCTATCGCGTACCCGCAATGGCGGATAGAAAAGGGAAAGTTATTGAAGCATGCGAAGTGTAGTTATCCGAAGTTGAGAAACGATGAGGAACAGTGGAGAGTTGTAGTGCCGAAGGGAGAACGATCCCAGATATTATCGCGGTGTCATGATGACCCTAGAGCAGGACATGCAGGAATTTTTAAGACTTATGAAAGAATTTCACGACAGTATTATTGGCCAAAATTAAAGGCAGATGTAGTACGTTACGTTCGACATTGTGAGATTTGTATTAGACATAAACCGGAACAGAAGAAACCGGCCGGCCTTATGGCAAAACATTCCGTTATCGACAAGCCCTGGCAAATGATTGCCACGGATATTGTAGGACCGTTACCGAGATCATCTCGAGGATATTCATATGTTTTAGTAGTTGCCGATTATTTTTCGAAATTTGTACTTTTCTTCCCGTTGCGTGCCGCTACCGCTGCAAGTGTAGTTAAGAATATCGAAGAAAATATATTTCTTATGTTTGGAGTACCGTTATACGTTTTGTGTGACAATGGATCACAGTTTAGGAGTAAGGAATTTCAGAAAATGGTTACGTCCTATAACGCCAAAATTATATTTAACGCAAACTACCATCCTCAGGCTAATCCATCAGAACGTGTTAATAGAGTTATGAAGACAATGTTAGCGTCGTATATCGAAGATAATCAACGTAATTGGGATAAGTATTTAGCGCAAGTTGCCTGTGCCATCCGCACAGCAACTCATGAAGTTACCGGCCTGACGCCTTATTTCGCGAACTTTGGGAGAGAAATGATCATAGACGGATCACAGCAGGGTATACCGACGAACATACCGACGAACAGTACCGATCTAGATAATGTAAATTTTGCCGACAGAACACCGTTGTTAGAAGAAGTGAAATTTTTCGCGCTGTTTATAACGATATTAAGAAAAGACTTAATGCCGCGTATATTAAGAGTAAACAAAATTATGATTTACGTAGACGTTTAGCAAATTTTGAGGTAGGAGATACCGTGTGGCGGAAAAATTATGTTTTATCGGACGCATCTCGTTATTTTGCAGCTAAGTTAGCGCCAAAATTTATCGGTCCATTTTATATTAAGAGAAAGGTTTCGTATCAGACTTACGAACTGTCTGACGCTTCAGGAGTTTCGAAGGGTGTGGAATGCTAAAGATCTTAAGCCAAATCCAAATGTCGATTAAAGTCCTCTTGGACGTTTCTCTGTGTAGGGACAGTAAGAATTTTCCTACAGCAGATGCCACTGCTTGTCGTAAGAGGCGACTAATCAAGTAGGCGTAGCGAGTTTGGTTGGAGGTGTTGCGATTTTGGGTCTTGCGTATACGGTTGTGGAATAACGGAAAGCGGGATCTCGTGAACCGTAGCCCGGCCTCTTCCGTATGCTCTCGACGCGGAATTTCAGTGCACCAGCCAAACGCGTGTACCGTTGTTGCACCTTGTTGTGCTTTCTTGGATCCTTAGCGGATCATTTTGGGTTTGTCGTTTATCGTGGATTTGATCCAATTTTTTTGTCTTCTCGACTTTGACTTTTATTACCGAACGTGATTGTGGAGTTGGTGGAGTTTTGTAGAGTTTGTGGGAGTTAACGTTTGTAGTTAGTGTTAGTTTTGTTTTTGTTCCTGGCGTAGGTTGCCTGTAGAGTAGAGTTGTTTTCGGATATATTTTCCGAAGGAAAATATTTTTGTAAGGAGTGTCAGGGTATTTTGAACACCCTGTATACGTATTGGGTAATTTTGTTTATAGTTTTATGCATTTAGTTAGATTCCGTATATAAATATTTTTTTTGTGTGGTCAAATTATGTTTTATAGTAAATTTGTTTTAACGTGTAGCGACTTTAGGGATGGCAGGTGTGTGGTGAGCTTTAGATTCTTTGTTTGTGAAATTATTATTCCGAAATTTAGGTTGTTTTTCTTATTATTTCGTTTATAGAAGTTTGATTAACGTTTATTTGTATATAGTTATATATAAGTTTAATTAAGGTTCATTTCGTTTGTTTTCCGTAAAATATAATAGAAAGTTAAAGATGACGTAATTTATAGAAAAAGTGTAGAATTATCGGCGTATGATGTCATGGTAGCGACATATAGACGCTTAAGTATAGTTGTCCAGTTTATTATTAGGTATTTTGGTTTTGATTGATAGAGATTGCATGTGGGCCTTATTTTCGTACTTTAAGGTAAACATAGAGAGGCTGTATTCGTTGATCTTGCTGACGTATTGTTTTCAAAATTTACCGAGTCCTTACGGACGAGAACGAAATTTAGGTATTGGGGTACTAAATTTTCCCCTTCCGTTTTTTTAATTGGTGGAATTAAAGTAGATAAGATTTTTTTTAAGAGAGGGATTAAAAATCCAAAATGGAAATTGTTAATAATTTTTGGGAGTCTAAGACAGATCACGCTTTCGAGTAGTTGTACGTTGCGGCTTGTGTTACGCTTTAAGGGGGTGGTTTAGAACGTTGATATTTTGGGACCTTGTGGTGTTTAATGAACGTACTTTTTGTGTAGTAAGGGTAGTTTAACTATTCCTGAAGATAACCTGTGACAAAGGGATTTATTAAAATTGTTCATCACCAAGGATTATACCTAGTGCCGATTTCGGTTTTACGTAAATTACCTGGAGGACATCTTCGTGTTTTCTTAGTGCGTCGATGGACTTCTTGGTTTATATCGCCTTTGCGGATTTACTTAAAATCATCGTTCTTGAGTGCCACTTAATTATCGTACAAAGCGTGTGTAAAGATAAAGAAACTTTCGCAATATATATTAAAATTTATAGTTATTTAAACAAATTATTAAGGATTGTTAGTGGAAAATTTAAAATTATTTAAAGAACATTAGAATCTAAAAGTTATCAACAATTTTGAACACTCACATTAACCTTTTAACGAGATTAAATTAAGAAATTGTTCGTGTATAACAGAATATCAGTCAACATTTTATCATCATTTTGCCGGACCAGGGAGTTTCATTCCGTTATAACCGATCACCTGGTCGTATCTATCGTTGTAACACAGAGGAGGTGCTATCTAGACCCTGTAAGGTAATATAACAGTGTTTATATTGAAAATTTTGAAGATTTTTGTGTGTCTCGAATTATTTTATTTGTTGATGAAGGTTTGAAAGCGGAGTTGTGTATCGTTTTTTGTTTAACGTAAGTTGTTGTTTTAAATTTAATTATTGGAATTAATTATAGTTTTAACGCTCCGCCTTCACACTTTTTTTATTTTGATTTTATTAGTAAAGGGCAATCGACCCTATTGTAGTTGTGGATATATATAATCCACGGTTTATTTATATTTAGGTTAAACGATTTAGTACGGCGTAAGCAGATTCTGATCAGACATCCTGTCGCCTAATAAGCCTTTGTTTTTTTTGTCCATACACTTTATCGTATGTTTATATTTATCCTTATTTTATTTTATTATAGCTTTGTTTTGTTTTATAAATGTGTTTTGTATTCTGTGGAAACCCTTCTGTGTTGCATACCAGTTTTTTTTTTGCAAATTTACCGATAATTTAAGTTATAACGTAACGAAGTTAGTTTTTTTATTATTGAGTAATAACGTAACTTTTGTTTCTATTTTTGAGTAATAGCGTTCTTAATATTTAGTGTTTTATCTGATTCTTTAGTTGAGTATTAAATTATTTAAAGCGCATTCTATAAGTTTGATTTTTTTGCTTTGTTTTGATTATTAGTTAACGTCAAATTATTTACACTGAGGTGTAGTAACGTAATTGTATTAAGTGTTGATCACGCTTTTATTTGACAAGCGTGCAGTGCTTTTGAAGCCCTTTTTCAGGTAATTTGCTGAGTTGCTGTCCAGCACACCTGGGATTGATTACGAATAGGTAAGCGCATGTTTTTTGGATGTTTAGACACGCTATGTACTCGTAATTTTGGCACGACAACCCCTATTTTTGTCTATCAAATATCCTGGCGCCCTTAACCGAACCGATTTTGACTTCATCCCCTATTTTGATTGACGTACGATTTATTATTCTGGATGTGCAAAATTATTAACATCAATCCACGATCCGCACGCTGACTAGTCGAGGCAAAAAGGGGCCAATTTATCTGTAATCCCGTTCTACCACCCGTTTATACCGTTACAAGTTCTTGCTTAGATTCGCTATCATCTTCTCTGACTTCCACAAAGTCTTCTTTTCCGTCCTCTTCCTCATCATCATAACCAACATAATCATCTGTTTCCTGTAGCAGTTCGTAGCTCATTTCTACAAAATAAAAGATACTTTTATAGTTTTATAATTGTTTCACTAATAATTGTAATTATTAATAAATTGATAGCTTATTTCTGTAATAAGTTATCCAATTATTACATGCTTTTTACAATTGCATATTTTAAAATCAACATACCTCTTATACAATCGACTAATAGTGTTGAGTAACAATAACGGTAACGTCGGTCTCCGGCACCAAAAAGTTGCATACACTGACTATAACTGCACTTTTTCACTTAAAATTGCACACTGATGCTAAACAAGAGTAACTTAAAGATATCTAAAGCATCTTACCCCTACTCTTAGTTATTCCGTAGTTTTCCGTGAGTAACCGGTTCGTCGGTCTGCGAAACCGAACGTTACCACTGGACGGTTAAACTGAAATCGATTTTATCACGTGGACCGGATTTTTCTCGGGGACGGGAGTGATATCAAAATATTATGCAAGTGCATTAGCCATGACAACATTATATTTTAACTGTTTTCAATGTTACAAATAGTTTTCTGAGTCTTATTTAAAGTGTACATTTTTTCATATCGCCGGACATGTATCACATAAAATTAAAAGGCGTTCTGCAATAACAAGTTGTTGTTAGTCACCGACAGTGGTGTTTCATCCGAAAAAACTACTTCAATTACCGGCACGACAAAATAATGCGTTTGACCCTGTTTTAATAAATAACTCTTCCGATGAAAGTGAGCGTAGTTTTCCCGGTCCCGTAGGTGCTGTGCATATTATGAGCCATGTGAACGACAGAGGCAGTGATTCTGACTCAAATTGGGAACTTTTCGATAGAGATGACTGCAAAAAAAATAGAACTTACCAATTGCGATAAGAGTAGTGATGAAGATGAATTCGCCTTGAGCGCTGTAGAGAGCGAACCAATAGCGATATTCTAGGCAGGTTTGGAACCACGGAAAACTCGCTCTTAGTGATAGTGATCGAAATGATGCATGGGAAAATATAAAAACGTAAACTATAGATTTTGATCTCTGCAAAAAAATACACACTTAATCTCGACATTAATCAACAAATTAAAAGGATCGTTGATATTTTGAGTGATTAATAACAGACAAAATAATTGACCAAATCGTTATGCAAGTCAATAAATAACTAACTGCTAGTCGGTAAATGTAGAATTAAATCTTGGACTGATATAGAAAAGAATGAGATGTGACAACTTTTGGTTGTTGATATTGCAAATAACTTAACGAAAGTGCCTGCTATACATCTATACTGCTCCAAAGAGGCCTTATTTCACAGGTTTCTATACTACAGAGGTTTTTCCATTTCTCTAACAAAAATTCCTCCAAAACTAATAATAGATTGCACAAAATCGATCCACCTCTTTCACTCTTGTTGAAAAACTATCAAAAAGCTTTCGCAATAGACGAATCAATGGTACCGCTTAGACGATGCTTAAGTTTTCGGCAGTACATATCGCTTAAAACACAGACTAAACTATATAAACTATGTACAAATTCTGAATACACTTACAATTTAAATATATAAACTATCAAATTGGGTACATAACCTGAGTTGATCTATTGTTCTAAAATTGCTGGAAGAAATAAATCCAAAAGAAAGTCGAATATTATGTGCCGATAATTTTTATTCTGGAATACCGTTGATTAAACCATTACTTGAAAAAAAGTTGATTGCATAACCTTCCGTACCTACATATGTATGTGCAGGTTGGAAGGGAAAAAACATACTTGCATTGAGGAACACTGAGGACAAACCGAGAAGGCGAGAAGGTGTTATAAAATACTTTCCAAAAAGAAAGTAATAGGGGCGAAGTAATTGGCAAATATACCTAAGAAACAAACCGTGTGTCTGACTCATTGATCTCCTCAAGACCAAGCCAAGAACCAACCATTAACTAAGTCTAGTATTAAACCCATTATCCCAATCAAGGCAGAAACCTTTTCAGACAAATAGTTTTTTAAAATTTCAATGAGCCGTCTTAAGGTACGAAAGTATTAAAGAATATGACATCAAGGATGATAGAAACAAATACAAATCACGTGTGATAAATGTGAATGAGGATGTGAATTATGTACCAAATTTGCAATATTGTGAAAACTATTTAGTGAAGGTATAATTTTCAATTAAAAAATGTGTAGTAAAATCTTATGTAAAATACATCGTGAGAGGAACATACTATTCAATTCAAAGTATTGTTTCCTGATAAAAAAATTTTGGAGCAAACGTTTAACGATTTAGCTCTAATTGCTATTGATATGAAAACAAAGAGTGCATTTAGTATTTAACTGATATAATAAAATATTTAAACAAGAATTGACTGAGATATATGTATCTAATGATGTGCCACATCTAGAATATGTGTGATGATATACCCAGATACATTTATTTATTGTTAGATATCAACCTTTACTTTAACGCGGTACTCTAGCAAAGTACAGGTGGTAGGTTCAAATCCTACTCGAGGTAAACTTTTTATTTATGTATTTAATAAAATTAACAATAATTTTTAATTTACTTGGTCTGGTTTAGCTATCCACTTAAAACAGGTAATTACCTACAATGCTCTGGTTTTAACCCAGATAAAGGTTTTGAATGCGTAAGAAGATCTATAACTTGTATTTCTATCAATCTACCGACCCTGATGTCATACTTTTGAACAGCTTGCAATTTGTACTTGTTTCTTCAAAATTTATTAAGTATCTACAAATAGGGCTGTTTATGCTTGTTGGTATTCTTCATTCATTTTTCTGCGATTGTACAGCATTTCGGTAATATCCTGAAGAAGCTGAAATGATCACACATATGCATTCTCAGTTTATCAATACAATTAATTTTGTAAAATGTTGGTCGTAGGTCTTAAACACCAACACTTTTGTGTTAGTGATTTTTGTATCTCCAATGGTTCAGCAGATATTGCAAAAATGTGTTTCCTTTTTTTCAGCCATTCGAATAAAGGATTTTTTACAACCAACTTGGACTAAGATGCCCTATCCTAGGGGATGCTTCGACAGACACCTTCGTTAGCAGGGAGCCCTTACAACCAGCTTAAACCAAAGGGCACTGTGTGTACCACTTATTTATATGGGTAACCCTTATTTTTATTCTCTATTCAATTCCTCACACATTTTCTCCGTTGAATGCCAAACTTTAGTTGTATTGGGTAAAGTCAACACGCCCAGAGTGGAGCTTGAAATTTCACTCCTAGCTGTTGTTTTTTGTATAGGTCTTGAATTTAACTTTGTGTAGGAAATTTTCAATTTTTCTAAGTGTTCTTAGATAGCCTCCAAAATATAGCACATTATTCAAAAGTATCTGGTAAAGTTACAATTAGCCGAAGTAAATATGTTTGCTGTTCTGGATTTTTCGTTATTTTCTCATTGTAATCTATCACAATTTTTATTCCTCTCTCATCATTTGTTAAATTTTTGATAATTTCTTCTCTTTGTAGAGATTGTGTAAAACTTTTTCATTCAGCCAGCGGTTGGTGTGCAAAATTTGTAGAAATTGAAAATCTTGTGAAGAAATTTTTGCCGCCATGGCACGGTAACGCTATTAGCACATCAAAGTCTGCAATTTTTATTGTACATATTTGGGTTGTTTAGAATCACATTATTTTTCTTCATTTTCGTCACTGAGATTTTTTTTACATATTAACATCATTGTCTATTAACAGGGTAATTGTGAACGCCTTTAGTAACTTTACTCCAGCGAATGGCGTTTTTCCGCTCGACGAGCCCCAAACTAATACTGACAACAATTTTTATAAGGAAATAGCCATCCATCTGACATCATGGAAAGCTCCAGCTCACTTACACAGGATCTGTTTATTTTGAAATCCTAAAAATAGTAATATTGGTTCAGCAAACTCTGTTTAGTGATTTATTACGCCACTTACCGTCAAAAAGTTTTGTACAGAAGTAATGTATTAGTTTTAGTACTTTCACTTTGTACTAGAACTTTAAGTCTAAGCCTTCGTTTCCGCTAGCAATATCAGAGTTTGAAGCGTTTGTAAACACCTGTCAAAGTTACTTCAGAAGTATTATGCCGACAGCTTTCTTTATTCAACCTTCTTTCTAGTAATGTGCAAACACCCAAATGTAATTTTTCCTACCCAAATGTAATTTGTATGGATCTCACATCAGATTTTTTCTAGTATATATTAACATTTTCAGCTAAGAACGTAATACAGACAAATTAAACCTTTTGAGCGTTAAATTTTGAAATAACTGTCGACGTTGGTTTTGAAATTTCAAACAATTAATATAGTATAAAACTGCAGCATATAACGCTTGAACCTGACGTCATTTAATTCCGAATACAAGTTTTAGCAAGTTAAGGGAGCCTGAATACCGTTGAGCACAATTTGTGGAGTATATACGGCTGTATGCGGTATGAATAGCGATCGATACCGTGACGTCCATGCGCTGTTATTACTGAAAGTTCAGTATGAAGTCAGCACGCGTTATTAACCGATGCGGCTGAAATTTGCAGGAGTCGCGATCAAAGTAACATATTTGTTTCTTTAAAGTTGAAGAACAAGTGGCACCCATGGGATTAGACCTGATGAGGTGAATGAATTACGAATCAGGCTTTTGCGTTGGTTAGAACAACTGGTTTATTTTTGGCCCTAAAGAGATTATTGAACCATACATTTGGTTTGTTTCCTGTTAAAAACAATGGGTTTGAAGTAACTCATAATTCATACATCTGGAATGTGTCTGAGCTAAAACAATGACCTTAATTAAAGCGTCATGGGTAGTGATTAGACACTGTTCTTAAAAGATCAATGAGTTATTGATGGTTGTTCGGTTTGTAGCCTATGCTAATGTCGTTAAAGAGATCAGTTAGTCGTACATTTGGCTTCTTTCTTGATTAGGATAGTGGGCATGATGTAATTGTACATGCGGATTGTGGCTTCGCTAGGATACGTCAATTTGCGATAGATTGTTGTGCTACACAAAATAATAGCATTTAATTTAACTTTAATCATAACACCATGAAGAAATGAACGGCACGAAAATTAATTTAATTAATCAGTACTTCTACGGAATTTCACATTAAAATAAACAAGATCTACACAATAATTATTTACGTATTTACTGTAATCACAGGGAAAATAAATGTCAAATAAACAAGCAATAAAATGGTTCTTACCCATGCGCTTCGTTGACGAATTCTATTACTGTCGTAATTCTTGTTATCTCAACATCAAATTCTAAATACGTCGTTACACATTTAAAATTTAATAATCTTTAATCTTTCACCTTCTAATTAAATTCAAAGTTAACCAATGTACTATTTTTTTTTTGAAATTGTAAACATGATTGCCAACTTCCCTTTCAGGTATTATCACCAATGTTAATTTATTTTCCGAGCACCTATTAATCACTAGAAAATTCAATTAATCAACTTACCTTCTTAAACCAAACACAGGACCTGTGGGTCTCTGTACACCACTCCTCAAATATTTAAGATACACGTACCCTGATTCAAGACGAAGGATCGTAACTCCACTATTTCCAACATAAACTAGAATCTTCATATTATACAACACTAATGTGTTATTGAAGTCCTGAGTTTACCGAAAACTACGCTAATGGGAATCGCTTTAAGTAAAGCTGCGACAAATTGCTGTTCAACACTCTTCAGTATCCACTCCAAACACATTTCACATCATCACCTACTCTCGCGGGCCTTTCACGCCACAAAACTTCTGTTCAATCACACGACCTCTATTCTGAAAATCCCAACTTCTACTTTTTTATTCCTTATTTTATCACATGCACTAAACAAGGAACACAAAACACTATAACAAATTTGCGTTATTTAAAATGAACTTAGCACTTGCGTTTCATGACAGGGACCATAACATCACAATTTATTTACAGATAATTGTGAACTAAAGCAATTAGATTGAAATTTTCATAAAACCGTCTGTCTCCCTCAACGATAAGTAAGAGCGAGATACACATTTTTCAATGTTAAAACGAATATTTACAAGAACATAGTAAAAAATTGCAACTTATACTGATGATTGCAGTATGGGCTTAAAGCTCATCATTATAAGTATTTAGAAAAACAAGCTATTTTCACATTTTTAATTCAATTTTTCTCTCTTTCAAAACTTAAAATGAATCAATATAAAATTTTCAAGACACATAATCCCATATTTATAAAAAAAAGACAGTCATACGCACGTAACACAGTATCTAACTTTTTGTTTGTTTCTAAGCTAATTAAACGCCCTTGAATTTGAATCCAGACTAAGTAAATGACTACTTCCGTTGAAGGGGCCAATGTATACCTTATCCGATGAAGATAAGCAGGTAATCCGAATTCAATTTTCGTCTCAAGGCCATCATTGCGAGCAATTATTTTTCTTTTAATGCATTTATTTGCATATTGGTAGTGTTAAAAGTCTCTAAAAATAATACTAGAATGAGACAGTGCTACATCACGCATAAACCAATGTTCCTGTTTGACGTCCAGAAGTTTCTGAATTAGGATTTACGTTGTAATATTCATCATAGTTATGAAAATTTCTAATACCCCTGAGAGCGAAACAAGCCTTACCAGTAAGGGGGATTTTTTTTTGAAAATTGTCTTGAAGCAAAATAAACTGACTGAAATTCACTTGTTTAACCACATCTTCCAGTAACAATTCTTGCATTTTTTTAATGTGATATGTTGTGGAATGGATTACGTTTGATAACTCGGTGCACTGAAGTTTGCGATGTACAGTTTGTCGAGAGAGAGTTTTAGTACTAATATGTGGATCATCTTTAATTGCATTTAAAATAAGTTCTTCGTCTTGTGCCATGATTGCAAAACACGTTCTCGAGTGTTACTGGAAAAGTTGCCGGCTTCTCGAACCCGCCATCCAATATTCGAAAATATTTCTCTATTGGGATCACACGATTAGGAAGTTTTCTCAAATATTCTTCAACCCTTCTTGTGCAGTTTATTTCATAGAAATCTATCACTAACAGCTGTCAACTTGTTTGCTAAATGAAAACTTCCCGGCCATTTTCAAAACACTCAGCATACAATTTCCAAAATTAAATGACTCCTTGTCAAATTTGACGTTTTGTTTCATAGTCAATTTTTGAATATTCAATGATGTCAAATCAATGCGTGTTTTTTTAGTGATTGGGGTTTTGCTGAAAATGGCAACGTTCCTTGAAAAATAGCAAGAGGAAGAAAGTTTTAGAATTAAATTTCCCATAAAATAAAGTTATAACTTTTTAAGTCCGCCAACAGGTTAAAAAATACAGCCACTTTTTAGTGGTACATCAGCCCTTATCAACCCTTTAAAGTACTACAATTGGACTCTATCTACTTTCGATTAATGCTCTTGGTACACTCACAACGTGTACCAAATTTTTCGAAGTATAACTAAGCTATTGATTTTTCGAAATTTGAAACTCCGCTTTCAAGGTGGGATGCAACTTAGTATAAATGTAAGTAGCGTTAAATCATCATATCATGGGTTTCTTTACATACCCTCCTTTATGTAGGTTCTTGTACGAATCGACCTGTATAAAGAATGTTCCTCTTGCTCCAAGTAACGCTTTTAGCAATCTATTTACTTATAATCATATAAAATGAAAATGTGTGAATCAGGTTGTTAGAATTAGCAACATTCAGGAAATGTTTGGCCTAGTAGCAAAATTCCTTCATCTACCAAATGAACAGTTACATACGGGACACTGTTTTCGGTTGACACCAGCTTGTTGTCGACTGTTGCGACGTAAAACACCATGAGATTTGAAATCCGACTGTGGCGCAAAGTTGTGTAAAGGTTGAAGTAATTCCCAGAAAATACAATTTCTGGTACTAAATGTGCTAGCTGTTCATAACCCTTATCACAAAAATTATTTGTAATCGAAGCCAGCTAAAGCTGCCCAAATAGTACTTATTTTCTCTTCTAACTTACGTTAAAAAAACAATACAAGCGTGAATGCCGTACGTGTATGGTGTAAATGTCGTTTACCGTACATTTTTATTTGCGTGAAGGCTTATTTTGTTCGACACTCGTATTATTTTATCAATTTACCATGCGCACCTTTATATAGATTGGTCGGTTGATTTTGCCCTTCATAATTACTTACTATGGTTGTTAAAAGCAAACATGACGGATACGTTTTTAGCGTTCCACAAAACGGTAGTAATTAATAATTTGTATTTATGGAAATCACGATAATTTGACTTTATTAGCTCCACCAAAAGATTAAAAAAAATAGTATAAGCATCACGAAGTTTAAGGGTTTAACTGGTCTTACACAATATTAGAGACTGTGGTCCGCTCGATCTTCAAACCTTGTCTTCGACCGGTATCCTTTGTAGCTAATTTAAAATTGCTTATTTAATTGTTACGGTCTTTGATACATTTCTGTGTAAAGCTAAAGCCTCGTTGGACAAACGCATGATCGCGTGCAATGAACACTCACTTTTTGCACATGTTACATAAATAACTATTATCTATGCAAAACATTATTTGCTGAAAACAACTGTCATTGATTGCGGTTAAAACATTGAATGTTTGTACATATATGTACAAATACTGATTTAAACATGCGATGTTAAGTAATATTAATAGCGAATATTCTTTGAGTATCCTGAGATTATTCTATTTTATTTGGATGTATTCATATTAGTCGTGACAGAAAAACATTTAAAGAGACACACAGAATTGGATGAAATCTTCCGATTTAGAAAATAACAGCTTAAGCATCAACCATTCTGTACCTAGATAAGAAAATCGACCATCGTATCGCAAATTTTCCATAAATTTAAAACTCTGCTCGTATAATAGTTTTATGTGATAATAAATATCTCAGAAATACTGAATCACTCTCCTAAAGATATTTAGAAAATTCAATCGTTCTATTGGACAGTAATTGGAAAATGTTAATTTAAAATTTAACGTTATTCTACGAAAAATTTTCTACCAAAATTGATGTTATTGTTTCGTGTTTGAAATCAAACATTGACGGAGTTTATCCGGTGTTCTAAACTCAATTAAAACCTCAGCCGAAATTAATATAAAGTTTAAGATACTTATATCGAATTTGGCATTGAAAAATAATTTAAACTTGTCCTTATTATACAATTTATTTAATTAAAATTTTTTGATTTAAATAAAGAAATTTGGATTACTTTAGTGCAAAGTTTGATTGCGATAGAAATATAACGGACCAATGCCAGTGGCGCACTGTTGTGCATGGATTTTTACTGTGTTCTTTATCAACAACAATATACAATGTTTTTGGGCATAAAAGAGTACATCTATATATTAATGCGCCATTTGTCAGCTTGAAAAGTTCCTTTTTTGAAATGGTACTCCGACATACGTACATAATTAGCCATTCCGTTTTTTCATATCTCTAACTGGAAATACTGATACTATGAATAAGTTATTAGTATTATCGATTAAACCTCTTTTACAAGAGCTTGCTTTTGGCAGCCCAATAGCGGTGTCGCTAATCAAAAAATGATGCACTGCGCGTACCCTGAATGAAGCAATTTTCGCCGTCTGTGTTAATATAGTTTTAATCTTAATCATAGATATCCGTATTCCTTTTGTTTTGTATTCGCATTATGTTATATTGTATCGTGAACTTCCGTCGGATATGTAAGTTTCTTTATATGTCCCCACATCAAAAAGTTAGGTGGGTTGAGATCACGGTTGGTCAAGAAGTAAGACCACCACGACCTATCAATCGATTTGGATAGGAAGGAATTAGTGACCTTCCTTTCATAATGGACCGGGCACCATCATGCAAAAAGAACGTGGTCCTTCTAATTTGACGAGGAATGCTCTCAAGTAGAAGAAGTAGATCGTCCTCCAAAAAGTGGCTGTTAACATTTCCGTCGAAGAAATGTGGTTCAATAACTTCATTATTAATTACCTTTACGGAAAATCTTCCGTGGAACTGGATTTCTTGAACACCATGAGAGTTTTCGATTGCCTACACAAGTTCGTTGTGGAATTGTTGATTCCACATCTTGTAAATGTGGCTTCGTCACAAAAAAGGTTTTTGACAGGATATCCAGGAGATTGCTCCACCATTCACAAAGACGAACTCTTTGGGGAGATTCGTGGAAAGAATTTCTTGTACCGGTTTGTAATGATAGGGATGCAGTCCGTCTTCTCGCCAAGTGTCTTGCACAGCAGTCCTAGCTTTTCGGCTGTTACAAAAATTCTCCTCGAGCTAGTACCATAATTATGTTCAACAACCTCAAGCACTTCTCCAGCACTGTTTTTTCGTGTAAGTTCTTTTTCATAAGTCGTTTTAGGGAACGCACATATTAATCAAAGAGGTGTGAAGGTTCTACTGAACGTTTGGTAGTTTGGAAAACGGCGGTTTAGGTATGGCTGTATATTCCCTCACTGAGGCGGCGGCACTACCGTAGTAATATTAATACATGAAAATCATGCCTACGTATTCTTCGTATGAATTAATTACAGGTATAATTTAACAGAAATGGCACAAAAAATATCCAACTGTCTATGATGGTAATTAACAATCTGATAATCAACAATTGTTTCCTAATACCAGTAAGCTTCTAATTATTACATCTTTTAGCAAGTACCTATTCTTTACAATTTATTCGTACGACCTAGTACTTCTAACCACAATATTTCAAGATGAGTTAGGAATTTGGGAAGAAAGAGTAAAATCATTTTTGCCTAAAACCAGTCAAAATTCATATACGAAGTATCTTGTATACCTCGACGGGCACCCTGTATACTTGCATACAATGTCTATAACAATAATCACTTAAGTTGGTACTGTTTTAAATGCAAGTTCTGCTGCTTTACACCTAGTCCTGCCGTATGTCGACGGTTTAGTGATAGACCATATTTTCGGAACTAAACTACAGCAGCATGTGTTTGTCTATTAAGATGACATCATTGTTGTCAGAGAAACATACCGAATGATTTAGAAGTCTTAAAACAAATGTTACTACTTCACTTTTCCGGGAAATATATTTCAACTTCATCGCCAAAACTAAATTATTTATTATTTGTTGTCTACCAAATCGGCTAGCAGTTAACGGCGATAAGGTACAACTAATGATCGGCAAAACAAAACTAAAAAGCATTACAGAGGTACGTAGAGTAATCATCAAAGAATAATAGTAAAGACGGCTTATACTAGGCTTCTTTGCTGTATCCACCTCACCATAGCACCAAAAAGGCAAATCCTACCATTGGTTGAAGGAATACGAAAATATTGATTAGTAGATGTTCCCATAATATACTCTCCCAGTCTTAAGCTTGCTTTCTTCAATTAAACCCATGTCTCTGTATCTGGTTTTAACACGGCCCCTTCCCGAAAATGTGAACAATAAATGAGTCACCTGTTGTATAAGTTAATCCCTCATTCAAATAGAGCAAACTACTATGCAACAAAGAAGCAATGTTTCGATTTATGCCTATTGAAGAACTCAAACCCTAGCCAAGATACAAATTTATGGCGAATACAGATCATTCTTCTTTTTGTGATTAGACAATCTGAAAAAGCGAACAAACACATTAATACGGCGAAGAGTTCGCCTGCAACAATTCATGTGAAATCATTCCTCAGAGGGATAGTGAGAATGTAGTGCCCGCTTTGCTTTTCTCGTTCGGTGCTTAAATTAATTTAAAGAAGCGGAAACAACCTACAGCAATCTCCCTCAAACAAAAACGCATAGTGTCTAAAAATATACAAATACGTTTAACACTAACCCTTACGCTTTGCTCACTGTGAAAATTAAAGACATAACATACTTTTAATCTACTTTTTCACCAGTTTGTGGAAATAGTATATACAGGTCGAGCCTTGGCTAATAGGAAATGTACATGTGTAAGAGAGGCATATAGATAAGAAATTACAATAAGTCAGAGGAAGAAGGAGAAGCGGAGATAGTCAAAGTCACGCAGTCTTTTGGCGGTATGCATGAGTTGGTCTCTACAACGACATTGGTTTAACATAAAAGGCCATCGACAGCTTTAGCACCTTATTTTGGTTTTGGAAGTCTAAAAATTCAAGAAGCTTCTAGAAACGAGAAAGTGCTCCCTGACTTAGCCCCAAAGATTCCTTACCTGAGACCATATTTGAGGGCTCGTTGGCCTTTAACAGTATGTCAAGTTTATAAGTAATACTTCTCTAACATATACAATAATTGTATGCTCTAAGGTTAGTTCAACTTGCAACATGGCTCTATCCGAAACAAATAAAAGTATTCTCCTGAACCGTCTAAAAACGTGGATGACCTCCATTAATATGCTTTATCCGAATACATATTAATATACAAAATGAGGTGTTTTATGTACTGTTATATGGATTACTTCTTAAAATATATGACTTAAACCTAATATAAGCTTCTATATGAAGATTATATCTCTTTTTCTAACCCAAAATATGACATTAGTGAATTGTCTATGTTCTCATGTTCTAACACATATTTATTTTTTTCCTGTGCGTAATGTGGGTGCGTCGTGCTTGTGTGCGTGTGAGTCTGCGTATCAGTGTGCGTGTGCGTGCGTACGCGTGCGTGTGCCCGTGTGCATGTGAGTGCGTACGCGTGCGTGTGCCCGTGTGCATGTGCGTGCGTACGCGTCCGTGTGCATGTGCGTGCGTACGCGTCCGTGTGCTTGTGCGTGTGCATGTGAGTTGGTATGAGTGCATGTGCTTGTGCGTGTGCGTGTGCATGTGCGTGTGCGTGTGCGTGTGCGTGTGCGTGTGCGTCTGCGTGTGCGTGTGCGTGTGCGTGTGCGTGTGGGCACGCGTGTGCGTATGCGTGTGCGTGTGCGTGAGCGTGTGCTCATGCGAGTCCGTGTGCGTGCCCGTGTGCGTGCCCGTGTGCGTGTGCGTGTGCGTATGCGTGTGCGTGTGCGTGTGCGTGTGCGTGTGCGTGTGCGTGTGCGTGTGCGTGTGCGTGTGCGTGTGCATGTACGCGTGCGTGTGCATGCGATTGCCTCTGGGTGTAAATGAGTATGTGTTTGTGTGTCGTTTGAATGTGTCGTGTGCGTATGCGTGTGCGTGTGCGTGTGCGTGTGCGTGTGCGTGTGCGTGTGCGTGTGCGTGTGCGTGTGCATGTGCGTGTGCGCGTGCCGGTGCGTGCGTGTGCGTGTTCGTGTGAGTGTGCGTGTGCGTGTGCGTGTGCGTGTGCGTGTTCGTGCTTGCATGTGCGTGTGCGTGTGCGTGTGCGTGTCCGTGTGCATGTGCATGTGCGGTGGTGTGTGTGCGTGTGTGTGTGTGTCCGTGTGCGTGTGCGTTTGCGTGTACGTGCGCGTACGCGTGGCGTATACGCGTCTTGTGGGTGTGCGTGTGCGTGTGCATGTGCGT
>JARFJB010001288.1:27500-33381 GCA_036346205.1 Vesta saturnalis
ATAATTGTATGCTCTAAGGTTAGTTCAACTTGCAACATGGCTCTATCCGAAACAAATAAAAGTATTCTCCTGAACCGTTTAAAAACGTGGATGACTTCCATTAATATGTATTATTCAAATACATATTAATATACAAAATGAGGCGTTTCGTGTACTATTATATGGATTACTTCTTAAAATATATAACATAAACCTAATATAAGCTTCTGTATGAAGATTATATCTCTTTTTCTAACCCAAAATATGACATTAGTGAATTGTCTATGTTCTCATGTTCTAACACATATTTTTTTTTTCGTGTGCGTAACGTGGGTGCATCGTGCTTGTGTGCGTGTGAGTCTGCGTATCCGTGTGCATGTGCGTGAGTACGCGTGTGTGTGCCCTTGTGCATGTGCGTCCGTACGCGTCCGTGTGCTTGTGCGTGTGCATGTGAGTTGGTGTGTGTGCATGCAAGCAAACGACATAAAAATAATAACAAAGGCACGTGTCCTCCAGCTCGTTACTACCTCGACTGGTTCGAGGGGAAGGTGGTCCGATAGGAGCTTCCTGGCGGCTACTTAATCTCAGTGCATTGGATAATCAGTAATAAAGCAAGAGGAGAAATATTATTTAGTTATTAAAAATGTGTAATCGGTTGTTTAATAATTTATCACGTAATCGTCTTTATATACTTACTTATTCTCTAAGTTCTAAGAATTTACGACTAAAGTAGCATCATGGTCTGTATCTGGATATACGAAGAAAATTTAAATAAATTTATTCCAAGAACACAATTTTCTATAGAATGAATTTAGCTTACTAGGTCAACCAGTGCTCGCTCGATAAATTCGTATCAATCTTAAAAACGTATAAAGAGGTTTTCTATTTTATTTACACATTTCGATATTTTGTTACCTCTTCAAACAACATATGCAGGAACGGGAGTGCTTTTAAGAATTAAATCAAATTTCTACTTTATGGAAGATTGTTTAGATTAAGGAAATTTATTTATTTCTTCAGGTAGTAGATTGTAATACCTTCTCTAGTATTCTGGATACTGAACGCAGGGTGTATCGTATAAATTATTGGAATTTATTTATTCCTTCAGTTAGCGCGCTGTAGTACTTTATCAAGTATTCAGAATACGCGACGCATGGTGATTTGTATTTAATGTCTGGAGTACAGGATTGATTTACGGTCACAGACGTAATGGTATTAACAGGATAATTAGACAGAAACGGGATTTTTTGGAGATTATTATGCGACTGTCTGTCTGCAGGTTTGACTGTTTTCCCAGCTCGTTTGTGTATATGTTAGGCACTTGATGGAAGGATACTTAGTTAACCAAACGGGCGTACTACCTTTGGTTAACTAGAAGGACGATAGAGTGAACAGGCATACACCTTTCAAACAAGCAAAGACAGGAAAATTCGTACAGGCGTATACCTTGTGGACATTCCCCGACGAATACTTTTCAGGCGACAACATACAAGCAAAGAGTAGGATTTTGTGTTTGCTTACGCTGGGCATACACCCGAGTGAGTGTTTAGTGTACTGATATGACGGGATCGATTAATAATCTACCTAGACAGAGAAGAAATGTTATAGCGGAAAATTGATCTGGTGAGTATGAGCGGAAAATTTTATAACCTACCCCGGAATGGGTCGGCAGGTAGAAATAACAGCTGATGTTTCCAACTACGTCGGAATAGAAGTCAGCAACAAAGGCTGGATAGAAGTGATCGAAATAGTAGGGGATAATAAGTCGAAGACGATTTCAGGAAGAAGTCAAACACGGCTGCAGGAAAGAAGTAAGTCGGTGAGGACCTCGGAAAAGAAGATAATAAGCCAAAAAGTCGATAACGACTTCGGGAAAGATGTCGAAGTCGAAGATGGGTTCAGGAGAGAAGTAGGTAATTTTGCGTCGAGCTTACGCTTATATAGTACGCTGACAATCTAGATATCGATAAAGTCCGTTACTTCTCAATTATCAAGTGACGTCGATATTGATAACATAAAATTATTTCCCATGGGTAATGTGCGTTCTGATAAAGGTGTTGGTCAAAAGGTGTCTTGAAATCTCGTCATGAAGTGCTGATTTTGTTATAAGATTAAAATAAATTAAAGACCAGTGGCAGCAAACATTCAATGTATTCAGACCGGACTGCTATGCATCGTAAGTACATGAAAGATTTAAGAGTTGAACTACCTCAAAGGGAAGAACAGGGAGAAAAGGGCTTAACAATTAAGTACGGAAAAAGTGTTTCCTAGCTATTAAAAATTTATCAATCCAACCATATTTAAATTGTTACTACCAAAACGTGCGTGGTCTTAGATCCAAAATATTCTCAACTTTGTGTCATTGAATATGATTTAATAAGATTTGTAGAAACTGCATCATTTCTAACACAGAACATCTTCTTCTGCATTACAAAATATTTAGATGCGATAGGGGTTACGATTTAGCGGGTCTAAATTGGGGTGGTGGAGCATTAATTGCTGTGAAAAATAATATTCACTGAACGTTTAAATATGTCATCTACAACAAATGTATTATATACTGCGGATGTAGTAGGTTGCAATTGTACTTTTACTTTTGGTATAATACTCATTATTACAATTTATATTCCTCCATCACCTCTTAGTGCTTAGGAGACGTTTTTCGAGTTACTAGAACAAGTAGAATTTGGTCACAGTGAAATATTAATAACAGAAGATTTTAATATCCCACGATTTACAGAGAGTGCTGTGCATGATAGAAAATTTCTAGTTATTCATGATTTTATCGAATTATATAATTTTAGACAACATAGTTGTATATTGAATATCAACAATGGGTGTTTAGATCTTGTACTAAGTAACACAATAACACATGATTGTGCGCCACTAGTGGCTGAAGACACATATCCTGCTTTACAATTTTTCTCCATTTAACCATAAAACCACTACCTTGTTTTCCTAGTAATCAATTAAAGCGGCGTTATACTTTTAAAAAGCTGTGTATAGTAAATTAAACAATGATCTATTGCTTGTAGACTGGTCTTTTCTTGTTAGCATTCATGATGTGAATACTACCTGTGATAGATTTTACAATATTCTTTATTCTTTATTTAATAGGCATATTCCAGTGAGTATTAATAAATCGTCCAGATATCCAAGTGGTAATGATCAAATACATTAAATTAAAAGCTAAATGTTTAAGGAACTATCATAGAAAAAAATTACAATCAATTTTAACAGAATAAAAAATCTAATATATATATATATATATATATATATATATATATATATATATATATATATATATATATATATATATATATATATATCTTTGCGGTTGAAAATTCGTTGAGGAATAATCCTAAAGATTTTTTTAACTACATCAATTCCAAAAAATCAAATACACGTATTCCAGGTTGTGTGAATAAAGTTTTTGGTAATCCACAAACTATTGTAAATGCCTTTGCTGCCTATTTCAGTACTTTTTACGTTCAGAGAACTACTAATAGATTAAATGATTCCGTAAATTTTAACGTGCCCAAAATTTTAATTAAACATATCTCAGACCATGACGTATCCTAAACTATTGATAAATTAAAACAAAAAACGTTTCTGGTAACGACCTATTCCTGGCTTTTTGATCAAAGACTGTAAAGCCATTTTTATCAAACCTTCAACCATTATCTTTAATAAAACTATTAAGCCTGGTACTTTTCCCGACGTTTGGATGACCGCATTTATTAATCCCATTCTAAAAAGTGATGATCCCACTGACGTCACCAATTACAAACCAATCTGTATTTTAAATAATTTTTCTAAAGTGTTAGATATAATGTTACATTGCAAAATTTATCATTTTCTTAAAAACTATATATCTGAACAGCACGGTTTCATGAAGGAACGATCAACATTAACCAACCTCGCATGTTTTAGACAATACACTTCAGTAATTGATCATAGGGGACAAGTTGATGTTGTTCATACGGAAAAAGAATAGAGATACCTTGGCCGCCATTTTGTTTTTGTGACGTCATAGGCCAAGCCCACTTCTACCCACACATTTCCCGCCCCTTTTTGGTGGATTCTTTTCAGTGGCAATTCTCAACCTCTTGATGGAATTTTTACCCCTAGTTAGGGCCCTTTTAGATGTATTAAGAGCCTTTTGGTAGTTCAGCCCTGGAAGGTAGGAAAATGCATGTGCATACAGTGCTCTGATTGGTGGTCCTAAGGACAGACCACGCCCCATTTACCTGATCGGCCGTACGTCTGCCCCTCTGGTTTCTGATTGGTCCTTAGTCCCCACCCAGCCTCTGAGCTCTGATTGAGGCCTAGATCTCTGCATTATGATTGGTTACAGCTGGAAATTCGAAATTTTCTTATAAGCGAGCCTAATGCAAAATTGTAAGACAACTGTAAGACAGGTATATGATCTTGCTCTAGGGTCTGATCCCATTGTCGTGGGCCCCTTTGGTGCAAAATTTTTTGAATTTGTGGCGCCATCTAGTTGTGTAAGGACTAATGAATATTTTCAGTAATAAAGGTGGCTCCACCTAGCGGTATATTTCTAGGACTAATTAGGGTTTGTGGCGCGATTTAGTGGTGTATCCTTAAAGTAGCGAATGTGTAACGATTTAAAAATAAATCCTTACTTTGTGACTACTTGTTATTTATGTGACAGCCCGGTGTTTTTATAACTTCAAAAAATTAATTTAGTGAATAAATTCTTACACAATAGCCTAGATACAGTTTTATTAATTAAGAAAAGATGCAGTGATTTTACTTTAAATGATTTTCATTATAATTACATAAACTCACAATTTTAATATATAAACATTTCCCATTTCACATAAAAATATTTCAGGTTCAAAAGACGAGTTTTCTTATCAAATACGCCAAACGCGATATCTTTTGGACTATTCGAAACTGGAATAAAATGAAATTATTATTACGAGATTTGTGAGTGTGTGCACGAAGCAAGGTGTGTGTCCAGATCTATTCAAGTAAGTTTGTTGATGAAGCAAATTAATTCGAATTACTACTGTTGATAAATTACCGTTCGCTATTCCGCTATTTTTTTTTTACATACAAAATAATAGTAAATCTTATATTAGTAGATATATTACGTGCGGGAAATATATTTAACTAACATTGTATTTGCATGTGTGCAATTATCCGATAAGATCAGGAATTTTATTATTCATTTTATTAATTCAAGGTTTACGTCACCGATTGCACTTTAATTTTTGAAATTTAGTGTAAGCATTTACCCAGACGCGATTTCTATTCTATAGCTCAGCTGGTTAAGTTTTGTAATCAGGATTTTTCTTTTATGTTCGTCTTAAAAGAATAAATTGCGCGATAATTTTTGTTTTATATAGCCGCCTTTAATAGTGCCTAACAAATACATTGTGTTTCTATTTTTTTTGCAATTTCGTTGTAGTTTTCCGTCACAAGCGATACCCGTGTATATACCGGGTGATGCAAATATCGCACCCACTACAGTTATTAATTCTATATCGACTAACATAATTTTTTATTAGCAGCAAGTAGCCGATTATTAACTACCAATATTTTCTTTTTATTTTGTTTTATAATTTTGGATCTTG
This sequence comes from Vesta saturnalis, assembly GCA_036346205.1. Lineage (NCBI taxonomy): Eukaryota > Metazoa > Arthropoda > Insecta > Coleoptera > Lampyridae > Vesta > Vesta saturnalis. The sequence continues at coordinate 33,086 of JARFJB010001288.1, forward strand.
TACGATCTGTTATTTAAGCTGCCAGATCGTAACATTTATTTTAGTTATACCGTTAGGCCGTCACAAACAGATTACAAGGGTTAATTAGTGTATTATATGATAGCTTGTTTAGACAAACGACATTTTTAGTTTATATTCTTTTTACGAATTCAGTTTTGCTTTTCCGTCGCCGTTGGCAATTATACATATTTTTCCTTGATTCTGTTAAATATTTTAATCAATGGAGTTGTTAATTTTGTTTTACCACTATCATTTTTTTCAGTGGTAGCTGACCGTGTATGAAAAAGAAAGTTTAT
>JARFJB010001289.1:0-32166 GCA_036346205.1 Vesta saturnalis
CTAAACAGCGTAGGCCCTGTGCAGTGGAGTTAATTCTGCGCAACTATAAATTTGTCACAGTGCATAAAGGCGGTTAGGGTAGGTAAATTGATTATTTATATTAAATTATACTATTAATAAAAACCAAATAATAATTATAGATCACGAATATCCCTTTACAGTAATTTTCAATGTATTTTTGTAAAGTGAATCAGGTCAATTGTGAATAGCTAAACTCAAAGCTAATTGTTATCTAAAGATTAATATTATTTACAGATAGGCAAGACTAATACTACTATTTAGCACAATATTAACACGCAGACTGTAGAGGGATGAACGATTCCAAGCTTCAGACAGCACGGACGATGTGTGGTCATACATAATTGTTACGCCAATTACCATTACTTTATACAAATATATTGTCCAAACTAATATTAAAATGACGGACTGAATGAAGGAAACGGTGAAGCCAGACGTTATGGCCTCTTGATAATAGAAGTGGTGTTGAACCAATTAATGGAAGAATGCTAATCAACAAATTACTCTTAAGCTTAAGTACGAATCTTAACGACCGTAGAGTGTAAATCCCATATACAATTGATTAATATATAATTAATTAAAAACCACTGTAAAGCCTTTTGCAACTTTCTCTTTTAACTCTTAACAACAAAATTGCATTAGATAGTGAAAACTTTAAACAGGTCTTTTTGAGGTTGACCCCAAGGATAATTTTTGAATTCGTTAAATATATGTTGAATATAATTCACCTTTAGGATAGGCAACTCAAATTGTCACAATGTAATTTTGCAAAGTATTACATAAATTATTAAATGTGTTTTATTTGTTATCAAATGTTTAAATTACTTGTTACAAGTTAGGGTTACAGTGAGAGTTAGGGTTAGAATTAGAGCTAGAGCTGCGCGTCCGCATGCCTGTGTCTGTGCGTGCGTGTGTAGGAGCAGGTGTCCGTATGGGTGTGTGTGGATGTGTGTGGGTGTGTGTGTGCGTGTGCGTGTGCGTGTGCATGTGCGTCAGCGTGTGCGTGTGCGTGTACGTGTGCGTGTGCGTGTGCGTATGCGTGTGCGTGTGCGTGAGCGTGTGCGTGTGCATGTGTAGTGTTGTTTGTTCTTTGTTGTGTGTTGTGGTTTAAAATATCTCGTTAGCTAGAGAAACACAAACGTAGATAGTGATAACGATTGAGTATGAGCCGATTGATTACTATGGGCGTAAAAGTTTTTTTTGCAATTTGATCCCAACCGGGGCACATATAGATACGTAAATTCCTTTCGTACTATCTAACGTATGCCGCATTAAAGAAATAGAGACTTTTAGCAAAGGTAAGGTAAGTTGACCATGTTTTGATTTCACTTTCCTAACACCGTGAACTACACAATTGGGGGCATTTGATTCTGCTATATAATCTTCTTCTGCTGTTGCAATGGTTCTTTTAATTGGTACTTAAAAATGATTCCGTTTCAGTAAATAGTTTTTTATTAATCCATTAAATATTGATTTTATCGGTTTTGGAATTTAATTAGTTTTGAAGTGTTTACTGTTACTTGAAACTAATATTTTATGAAAGAGGAAAAACATTTTTATGAGTGGGTACGTTTTTCACGTGATCTGACTTATTTTTGGAGTTAACAGCAAAGGACGTGGGAATATGATTCAAGATTACAATCATTTTCATGATGAAGTTTTAAAATAGTTAATATTTAAACGAAGGTTACCAGATTTACCTTTGATTACTTTAGAATTATACTATATGAAGTTTTTGAATGTTTTAACGTACATTTTTTATTTTGAGCAGCAGTTTACAGATTTTATAAACTTATTTTTGATATAATTCGAGCAAGTTTATTGGAGGCAAAAGTTTGTATCTACCATAATGTCACTGTCACAGCTATAAATTAAATGTAGCTTTTGCTAATCGCTAGGACTTTTAGGAAATAAATGAGGATGATTGTGCTCGGATATATTGCCGCTCACTAACTTGTTTTGTAAGCAAATAAAATCGCACGTGTAGTGTTTGAATTTAATATTTACCTTTAATTGTGATTTTCTAACAGTATATATATATATATATATATATATATATATATATATATATATATCTGTTATCTTATTTATTATAGATTTGAATTCTCCTCGCTTCGTACATTCAGCATCTTATACCGAATTCTTTTAAAGATATGACAATTTCTCTGAATGGACATGTGTTGATCACTCTGTATCTTTCATCAACAAACGACATTAATTATTATTTGTAGTAGGATATTTTACGTATATGGTCTGTTTCAGATTTATACAGATGGCTACACGAAATATCGGTATACAGTACAGTACAAAACGAGAATCGTAGATTTACTCGAAATTGTCAAATTGAACACTATATTTTTCATCGGCGTGGGATAGCTTATTTGCTACTCTACTAATTTTATTAAGCATTCCCTATACCCAAACCCACTCGTTTTTTAGTTAAATCGGTCACCCGTTATTAACCAGAACTAGGCGTAAAAGTTATATCTTTTGAAGGGAACCTGTATATTTTATTCCTATTGGGTGCGTAATTAAATATACATCTTTTATATTTGTAGCTGTACAGACATGTTTCAAAGTTTCAGATATATTCATCAAAAGCTGTTATTAGACATGCAAACATGAATATTTTATTTCAAAACTATTGTACATCGTTAACGTATGTATAAATAAAGTTTTTGATATCAATTTAGCATTTCAAAATGTTTTAATTAAAATCTATGTTCGATATGTCTTCCGTTTTCTTGGAGGGACAACTGAAGGGGGTTTTGAAAAGCCCTAACTACGTTTTTTAACATATCAGGAGTAATAATCTCAAACGCGTTCTTTATTCTTTGTTGCATTTTTTCTTGTGCAGTTGGCGGCTTTTGGAAAATTATTTCCATAACATATCTCCACAAAAAGAAATACAGTTTAGTTAAATCGGGGGATCTGGGTGGCCAGTTACACGGCCCTCCTCTGCCAATAGAATGATTTGGAAAGAATGCATTAAGATGGTCCCTCATGTGAATGGAATAATGGGCGAGGGCTCCATCGTGTTGCACCCACATTTCATTCCTCACAGTTATAGCATTGAGTACATATATTGGGAAGAGACGCTACCTTACGCGTGTATTTGAAGCTCCGCGGGTGTCATGAGATTTAGATGGCCTTACTAGGCGTGAGAATTTTAGGTGTCATGAAAAATTCAGTACTGTGCGAAACACGAAAGGGGTAGTATCGCGCGTAGTAGCGAAGTACGTTTCAGAGACGGATTAGCCGATATGCCTAACGCGGGTCATCGTTGCAGTTATTCAGACTGCTATAACACTAGAATTAAAACAAAAAACATTTTTCACATTTCCGAAAGATCCAAAGCGGTTAAAAGAATGGGTTAAAATTGTGGAAATGCCGATTTATTAACAATAGAAAACAATAAGTTGAAGAATAAATTTTGTGTGAAGATCACTTCAAAGAAGGTGATATTTTAGTGGGGAAGAAAAGGAAATTACTTACAAAGTCAGCTGTACCAATACAATATAAAACGGGTTAGTATATACATATATATTATCTACAGGGTGCGACATATCCCTTAGACAAACTTAGCTTATATAAATCTCTAAATGAGACCAACATAAGAAAAAGTTTTTAATATTGAAAGCATTGATTGTGTATATAATTAATGATTGAAAGTAAAGAAAATATTTTTTCTGTTTCATTTTAGAAAATCTTGTTCTAGTACTTTTGGTAATTGTTGTCAATTAAAAATGAATCTGTGTGCGTTTCGATAGTATAAAAGACAATAATGTCTATGCGACTTTTATTATCGCTGGAAACGGTGCCAGTGAATTTTACAAAGTAAATATGAGCAATCAATTTAATTGTTTTGAATCTTATCATTTCTACAAATTGTTAGGTCATGTGAGCTCACGTCAGGAATTTATTTTTGTAAGCATAAAAATTTAATGAAAAGCTTCTTTGTGAAAATTTCATTTGAAAATTTCATTTGAAGTTTTATTGTTGTTATCTTTAAAACTCAAAATATATACGGAGCTACAAACGAAATGTATAACTCTTGAAATTAAAACAGCGTCCTAATTGATAAAATAAAAACACGTTATTTGGCATGTAATTTCGCACTAATTGTCATTTAAAGTATCGTTTTTCCGAAAAATTTCAATAAAACCCATAAAAATTAATAATCCAAAACATATTAACCTGCAACGGCTACGGTGAAAGATGCGATCACATAGACTACGCGCCGGTCTGAGATACCGCTAAAGAAAATCTTTTTCTAGAAGCGATAATAACAATAAAAATGATCCTATATTGATAGAATTTTATTACCAAAGTTTGAAAATATTTTTCCAATATTTAAAAACAAAGAATTTTGTGCATACCTACTATTAAAAAAGAATTAAAAACTGAAAATATAAAAATATAAAATATATTTGTTTTTATTTTTCTCCAGCGCCTACACAATTACTGCACATCTTTTTTGAGTGTTCCAAACAAATTGGCTTTTCACATATACGACACATGTAAAATGTTTTTCTTTTCAGGTGTCTGAGACATAGGTAACAAGTTTTCTTTTTTACTAACTTTCCGTCTGATTCTACTTTCTGTTGAGAGTCATCTTCCTCTATCCCTAACATATCGCCAATGCGCATTCTAAGGTTTTTTGGTAATCTGGGATTGATAAATCTTTCTCGTAAATGTGGTTCAGTTAAACTTTTAGCTAATCTTTTGAGAAACACCATTCTATCAATTTCTTGAAAATATTTATAGCTTTTATATAATATATAAGCGTTAATTGTGCTTACATTTAAAATAAAATAAATACTGCCATTGGTCAACGTCTAGTTCGCCTGCTGGGAGAGTAGTTTACACATTTTCTATCTAAACTATCGACTCCCCTTTTGTTAAATTATAGTCCATGATGATCTCGGGTTTTCCTGTTTCTGGATCGTCTTCTATAGCGTGATGCATTGAGGAATTAATACAACTGCTTTATTTGGCTTAGGAACGTAAGAGACTAAAGTAATGTCTTCATTGAAACCGTAGAGCTTACTCTTAACTGCTCGTTTTCTGTTTGGGAGAAAACAGAAAGGAATTTCGGCTGCCGCTTGTTCAAAGTTCCCAAATATGTCAGACCTCTTTTCTGTAATGCTACTACTGTCTCCAAAGATCCAAACCAATTATCAGCCGTGATATTCCTGCGGCTATTTTCAATTGGTCTCACTAATCTTACCACTGCTTGAGTTGGAATTTTAAGCTTTTCTCTTCATGAGATAAATGTTTACCATCACTACCTTTACCACTATATATAGGCATTATAAAGGTAATTGTTTTGGCATCGGTTAAACACAATATTTTGATGCCGTACTTTGCCGGATTTTTAGGCATGTATATTTTAAAATGACACCGACCTCGAAACGATACAAGACTTTCGTCTATACAAGCGTATGAACCAATAGTAAAATTTGTCTGACTATTTTGAATAAAGTTTTGAAATAAATCGCTTATCGCCGCTACAGGATCACTTTTTTTTCTTTCCTCCCTGTCTATGGTATTGTCAAACCTCAAACAACATAATAAATTTTCAAATCGTCTGTTAGGCATCTAAATATTTCACGTCCAGTGCCATCAGTGGCATAAAAAGAGTCTAGGTTTTCATTTCCTGCTTTGAAAACTTCCGTATAAACCAAAAGGCCTGGAAAAGCTTTCATTTCTGTCATATTTGCTTCTTGCAAAGATGGATGAGTACAATCTTTATATTTTTGTCGAATTAGCTGTAACCTTTGATTTGTACAAATTATAATTTCTTGGATCATGTCATCTGTGAACAATAAATTCCAAACGTCTATTATTTCTGGATTTTCCCTAATTTTATGCCGGTTTCCGTAGTCCCGGTAAACTTTATACTAAATTATGCTTTCTTGTTCTCGTACTACGAGGTGCTGGGGTTTTTGACCTACAAAATAAGCACAGTCAATATTTCACCAGTTTACAAGCAAAACTTACCATTTGCATGGATTTTTCTTCTGACGTCCGTAGTAATACTCTATCTTTTTGGTGTTCTGATTAACATTTTCTTCGGTCGATTCAATATCACATTCATTCTCAATTTCCGATAGTTCAGATTCACTTTCGTGTTCACTTTTAGTACAAAACCTTCATCAGCGTCACTAAACATTTCATCTTCTTCAGTCATTAAATTATTACACCACCCTCAAATTTGGGATCATCAGGATGAATAGATGACGGTCCAGGCACCTGAGACATTTCTCAACTGGCTCAAAATACGTAACGTTAACACTACGCGCCGGTACCATATCCGCATAATTCGAATGGCTGTAATTTTGAGACGAATGTACTTGAAACGCTGAAATTGTACTGACGTCAGTCTCGTTCAATTGTGAAAAGGTACTGAGATCGGTAAAGTTCGGAGAGCATCGTTATTAATACAAATTAGATTGAAATTGTATGCCGGTCTGAGATACCGGCGCGTAGCCTTTGCGGATTAAGAGGAATATTGATATAAATCACACATTTTCCACTTATTTAAAGTTAAACTCTTATCGCGATCTGCTTGGTCAATGCGCAAGAACAAATTCTTTATGGATATGGGGACAATTTTTAAAAATTTGTTTTGTCAAATCCTCAAAGAGTATATAATAATACGTAACATGTCCAAAAATTGGAATGTAATTATTTTTATAAGACCAGAAAATGAGTTTGAATTTGAATGTTTTTGGGATCAAAAGATATAAAAAATTTTTTTGAAAAGTCCCACATATCATCCACAAAGATTTGTTCATGCGCATTAACCGAGGAGATCGCGATACGCGTTTAATTTTAAATAAATGGAAAATGTGTGAATTATATCAATATTTCTCTTTATATGTTTTGGATTTGTAATTTTTATAGATTTTTATTGAAATTTTGGGAAAAACGATAAAAATTTATGGTTGAAGTTTATGGCTAACTTCACATAGGTAATTCGTTTTTTTCCAACGATAAAATGGAAATTAAATTTAAAAAATCGATTTCTTTCTACCTTTTATATTTATTATTTATTACTATTAGCATTACAGACGGATTATAACCGTTTATTAAACAGTCTATAATTTATTCTTACTTGTAGTAATTACCTGTAATTACTTGAATGGAATTGCAAATTAATTGATATCCGCCTTAACCTTTGTGCAATACTCCTAATTATACTAATAACAAAATATGCCAAATATACCAGAACAATAGGAAAATACATTCTTATACTTTTTAGATTGATTGATTTCGATTACCTCTTATATAATTTGATAAGCTATACATTGACTTTTTCATTGACGTCGGGTGTACCTGTATGTAACCAAAAATAAGCGAACACGTTTGTCCTTTCAGATGAAAAAGACAATGTCACTTCTGCTGGTCCAAATGCTTCACCAATAGGAAAAAGAAAAGGATCCTTACTAGAACCCTCTTCCAGTAAAAAAGTGAAGGAAACAAAATTTGATTCCCCAACCAGTCCAATCGGTATGACGATCGAATTACCTGTTAAAGCATACAACAAAAAATTGCTGCTAGGTCATCACCTTGTAGTTCGACAGAAGATGAATTGGAACAAGCAATCTTTAAGGGATCTGATTCGGATTCATCTTGTATTAGTGACCGAATTTTAAATATGCCGGACAAAAATACTGAATTATCACCCAAATGTAAGAAACTCTCCATTACGTTAAACGTGTTACGAAGGCGATTACGATCATCTTTACAGAAAAATAAAAGATACAAATCTGCAAAGAAGAAGTTTTCGACGAGATCGATAATTGAAAATATGGTGTCAAAAAAAAGTGATTTTGTGAAGACTTTTATAAAGATGCAAGCTTTTCACGAAAGAAGAATGCCTTGGACAAATAAGGAGAAACATCTAGCGCTGTCCATATATTATAAATCTCCTTCGACATATAGGTTTTTAATCAAACATTTTGGATTTGTGTTGCCCGCTGTTCGAACTGTTCAAAATTGGCTGAAAGCGACCAACATTCCCACTGGCATTGACACTTACCTTATAAAGAAGAGTGTGAAATATATGATTAAATATGAGAAACAATGCGTGATACTTATGGACGAAATGAGTTGTAAATGAATTTAGAGTACAACCAATACTTAGACCGGGTTGAAGGTATTGAAGATTTGGGACACCTAGGAAGGAAAGACAACAGCCAATAGCATTCAAGTCTTTTATTTACGTGGTCTTTTGAAAAATTGGAAATTGCCTTTATGTTATTATACGTCTTCTGGTCCAATAAAATCAAATGACTTGCAAAATATTATAATAACAGTTATAAAAAAAGTTATTGATCTAAAATTAATTCCGCGAGGATTGGTAGCAGATCAAGGGCCGGCAAACCGAGGAGCGTTTAATTTACTGGAATCTTCAAAAAACGCGCCATTTTTCTTCGTAGAAAACCACAAAATTTATACGCTATTTGACACTCCCCATTTATTGAAGTCCCTTAGAAACAACTTAATGAATAAAGAAATTAAATTTTTTTATAAAGACTGTGAAGTGTCATGGTCGGACATAGTGACAACCTACGAATTGGACCTAAAAACTACGTCGACTCGTGCATTGCCTAAAATTACCGATAAACACCTAAATCCTACTAACTTCCAAAAATGCGCGTTTTGTATGCAGCTCAAGTACTCAGTCATTCAACTAGCGCTGCTATTCGAACTGTTACTCATCTTAAACAACTGAAAACTGAGACTAGCTTACAGCAAATTTCATTGAAAAAGTAGATAATATTTTGGTGCTTTAAACAGCCGTCACCTCACCGATTCGAATATATTCAGGCGACCGATTAAAGAAGGTAGTGTAGCTTTAAGAACCCTTACGGAATCGTTAAATTTTTTTGAATCAATTGAACTTTATTCGAGAAAATCCAATAAGAGACGAAACAACATCTACTGCATTGAAGGGTTTCAAAGAACAGTAACTGCCATTTTAAGTATTTTCGAAGATCTGAAAAGGAATTGAATATAAGTTTCTGTATACTTCATATCTAAACCAAGATCCACTATAAAATTTCTTCTCCGTAGTGAGAACACGTGGAGGGTATAATCCATATCCAAGTGTCACCCAATTTCGCATTGCCATGCAGCACAATTTATTCATTCGTTTGAAACATGCCGAGTATACTGTCTCTAATTGCATTGACGACTCTCTGGAATTTCTGGATATAGAAGAACGCTTGATCGAGGCAACCGAAACAGCGAGAAAAAATGAAGTATTTAAAAATGTAGAAGATCCTCCTCTTATAAAAGATTCCTTTGAAGAAGTAGCATCTTTAGAAAATAACGACCCTAATGAATGTGCAAACACACCAACTTTTAAAACTGTTAATTTAGAATTTTCAGAGGAAGTTTCTGTCGCGTCATTACCATCTGTGAAACATAATGAAGATGTTGAAAGTGGAAATGTTTCTGTAGACATCTCAATTAATAATGAATTTGTTGATTTGGAACTTACTAATAATTTTTATGTGGCTGGTTACATAGCCAATAAATTAGTCAATAAATATAAGTGTGACAGTTGTAAACAATGTATGCTAAAATTAAATAATGAAGTCGTAGAAGAAAGTGAACTACAAATTTTCTATAAAGATTACGATTTAGAGAGAATCAGTTATTTAACGCGCCCCACAAATGAATTTGCTTATGCTATGTCTATGCTACTTCGTGAAATTGCTGATCTAATTAAAAAAAATGTGTAATTAATTTAAAACAATTATTATGTCACAATTACTAATAAAGACAAAGACAAGTGTTTATTTTAGTAATTTTAGCTGCCACTTAGATAAAGTTTTAAATTTAATGTTCAAAATGATGATAAGACGAATGTTAAAATTTGACTCGGAAAAATTAAGGGTGAAAAAAGTTTCAAACCAAAAAAAAGTTAGGAAACTTTCATCGATATAAATGTATTATTTTGTATTAAATATTTGTTAAAGAAATAAATTTAATATGCAATACTCGTATTTCTCTTTAGATTATTAACCTTTACAAACACAATTATGAAAAATAAAATAAATAGGCAAGTAAATTTGAAAATAAATACTATTTATTATAATTGTTAATTATAGCTATAAATATTGAATAGCATTTTGGAACGCTTCATGATCGCTCAATTTTTCAGTACGGTACTGCAAGTGCGAAAACATTGCGCACTGCCTTTAGTTTCATAAAAGTCCTCGTGCGAACGATGCCGCCACTTCTCGATGCATCAACTTGTGCGAGGGAAGGAGAAAACACTATTCAATAAAGACAGATATACTTTACATTTTTCAACACGGTAGTTCATATATATATATATATATATATATATATATATATATATATATATATATATATATAATATAAATATATATATATATATATATATATATATATATATATATATATATATATATATACTAATGGTTATAGGAAATTTGCACATAGATTTTGCAAGAAATCAAAATACATAGCTCCATTCAAATGCCCGTTGAAAAAATAAGGTCCAATAACATGTTCACCAATAATTCTGTCACAAACATTTATTGACCATTTGTGTTGATAGTCAACCTGCTTCAATATCCTCGGATTCTGATCTGAATAGTATCGGAAGTTATGGTGATTCAAAAATCCATTTTTGTGGAATGTAGCTTCATCCGAGAACAAAACCTTATCAAAAGAGTTGAAAGTTGAACCCAATTTCGAAATACGACATGTCGCTCCAAATCCATATCAAATAGTTGTTGATAAAACTGGATATAATAATTTAACACGTTTATTATCGTACACCTAAGGTTTGTGCATATGATATTGATATTTATATAACATTTATAAGTAAATCTTCGGTATCATGATTGTTATAATATATTGCACGTCTCTATACTCAAACTGAGAGTTCCTTGATTGCATTGGTATGTTGCTTATATAGGGTGAGCGAAAGCATTGCTGAGTTCAAAGTGCCACCTTCTCATTCCAAATGAAAGCAAGATAATGATAAAAGGGTTGAGCTGAATTCCTTAAATAATTTTTGAATTAACAGCTGTAAGATTAGCTGGTTATTATATAGTAAGTTTCAATTATATTTGTAAAATCTTAGTAAATTTAACACATCAACAACAGATCTCATAGAGCCAGTAAAAACTGTTACCTTGAGTATAATGTAACATATTTTATTTTCATTCGTAACTTGCATTCAAATTGTAATTTTAAGAGATAAATTGATGTATGACATTTCCAAATATCTAGTAAACTGTGGGTTAAATATTTATACGACAACTTAAACTTAAACTTAACCTTCGCGCCATTCCCTTGCGGGGTAGGCAATACAATCCCTACCTCTTATTAATTTTTCATTCGCAATCTTTCTACATGCTTTCCTATCTTCACATACCTCCCTACCTTCCGCAAGATTCATACATTGTTTCTGACACGCCCTTTTATTTTTAAAACTCCTTATTTTTCTTTCCTTTATCATACATTCTACTACATTCAGCTAAGTTTTACGCGGCCTACCAGGCACAGTCACAGTTCATTCTCTCAATGTGACCAAACCAACGCAATGTACTACTTTTATGTCTACCCATCATCGTCTTTTACTCGCCACACTCCGTCATTATGCATTCATTGTTTATCTTATCCCTCCTCGTCTTACCACAAGCACTTGTCAGGACTCTCATACTCACGACATTTGTTTTTCTTTCGTACTTTTTTTAACATACCCATGTCTCACTTCGATTCAGTACTGACGGGACAAACACGTCATTGTAGAGTGCTCGTTTCGCAGCTACGCTCATGCTTTCGTTTCTCATTATCGTTCACTTTCTTTCCAGCATTGAACTTTCGTCCAATCTCGCCATTCACTGTACCATCTGCAGTAAACATTCTATCCAGATATACCAGCTCGTCCACTTGCGCCACAATTTCATCTTGCAGAGTAAATACTCGACTTTCCTTTCCACTTTCCAGATTGAACACCATAATCTTGGTTTTGTTCACGTTTACCTTTAGGTCCATGTTCTCACAGACTGTATCAAACTTCCCCAGAGCGGTTTGTAGCTCATCCGCACAGTCACTTAATAAGACTGTCATCTGCAGACACCAGAAGTCGTAAATTTATGTCACCAACCATTACACCATTTGTATCGGTACACGCTTGTCTAACACATTTATCCATGTATATATTGAACAACCACGATAATATCACACAGGCTTGTCGCATTCCTTGCTCAATATTAAAGTATTCACTCACACCTCCTCTCACCCTAACACATGCCCGACTACCGTTGTATATTGCCTTATTCCGTTTATTATACTTTTATTTACGCCACATTCATTTAATATTTCCACAGCTTCTCCCTGTTCACTCTGTCGTATGCTTTCTCCAGATCTGCAAACTCACAGTACATCTTCCCTTATACACTTAAACACCTTTCGATCACATGCTGGAGAGCAACCATCTAATCGACACATCCTCTCCCTGGCATGAAGCCACCCTGTACACCCCAACTCTTAGTTTGTGTAGATTCTCGAACACTGCTAATCAGTATTCTTCCAAATACTTCACCAGGCACGCTGAGCAAACTTATTTGTCTGTAGCTCTTGCAATACTCTTGTTACCCTTACTCTTACACAGTGGTACAATGATCGCGGTCTTCAAATCCCTCGGCACTTTGCCACACATAGGGCATATATTTAATAATTCACACAATCTTCGTATAAGCTTTGCAGACCTATAATTTAGCATTTCACCAGTGATTTCACCTACACTCCCTTGCGGTTTTCCAACCTTCCTACCGTTTTCTCTACCTTATTTATCCCAATAACCTTCTCAGCTTCATTCACCATTCCTTCTAGTTTCTCCTTATTTAACCCTTCAGTCTTACTTTTCTCACTACTGTACAGCATTCCGATGTATTCTTGCAAGCATTTCCTCACTTCACAATCATCCCATCCTACTTCATTGCTCATATTCATCGCTCCTGCAGCGTTCTGTTTCTTCCACAGCCATTACTTCCTCTTTTCTTATTCTCACTGTCTCCTTCGCTTCTTTGTTTCTTAATCTGTACACCGCATAAATCGCTTGCACACACACGCACACACGCACGCAAACACGCACACACGCACACACGCACACACACACACACACACACACGCACACACGCACACACGCACCCACACCGCACACACGGACACACACACACGCACACACGCACACACGCACACACGCACACACGCACACACGCACACACGCACACACGCACACACGCACACACGCACACACGCACACACGCACACACGCACACACGCACACACGCACACACGCACACGCACACGCACACACGCACACGCACACACGCACACATGCACACGTTCATGCACACACCTCGATTTAGTGGGGCTAATACTTTGTGACAAGTTTAAGAGGCATAACGTTGTCTTATGAGCAGTACGCGGGCACCATACTATTTAAAATTCCACACCATAACAGTACTTTTAAAATATGCTACTAGACGGGGCGAAGACCCGGCAAGGAGAAAGACCGAAAGCATGCTATCTCTTATGGATAGCATGCGGTGTCCTTACTATAACCACTTCAAATTTCAATTCCGGCCATAGAAACCAGGGGGCCGAACAGAGGGCGAAACCCGAGAACAAGTTCCGAGTCTTATAGCTGTCTTACGAGATGGAATCGGGCATTATTAGAATACTATTTCAAATTTCAACTTTTCCCGGCTTAGTATACAATTGGCCCCAATAGAGGGTGAAGACCCGAAAGGAAGTTTCACGGTCCTATAGCTATCCTACGAGATAGAATTGGGCCCGCATTATTAGAATAATATTTCAAATTTCTAGTTCTCCCGGCTTAGTAAACAGTTGTCCCGAATAGAGGGCGAAAACCGTAGACAAGTTTCACGGTCCTATAGCTGTCCTACGAGATAGAATTGGGCCCGCATTATTAGAATAATATTTCAAATTTCAAGTTTTCTGCCATAACAATTACTAAAACGGCCGACAAGTCACGACCACAAGGTGGCGGCCAAAACAAAAGTGGCCGTAAAACAAAATGGCCGCAACGAACCAATTAGAAACCAGGGGCGTGGCTTGCCTTTAGATCCTCTAATCACAACGCGCAACCTAAGACAGTATGCGCACGCACGACCAAACAGCTGGAAAGAGGCGTGTCATATCCTTAGGCCCTCCAGTCAGAACGTTAGAGCCGGTCACGAGGCTCCCCCACTCCCATTTCCGTCCCTTTGAATCGTGACGTCATCCGATTAAAATGGTCGGGGATTACTGGGCCCTTTCTACTAACGTTGCATATCATAATGTGAGTGTTCGCATCTAAAGCACATAATATACCATTGAATACATATTGTGACATTCAATAATAATTAACTCCCTCTTAATGCAATTATATATTTATTTAAACTGTCCTTTTTAGAGATTATCCTCCAGTGATAAGAATCATTGCGCCGCAAAAGTACACTAACATGCAAAACTGTATGTACTAAACATATGTAACAGGAAATATTAAAAGTAGTACGAGCAAGAAAAGTTATTCTTATTAGGTATTGGAGATGTACCCTTTCACAAATTAATTTATCTGAAGGTTATAGGAGCGAAAGTGATTTTGGTGCAATTTAACTTGTGACTTATAATTTGTGCATTGTTACTCATTTCTTGCAATTGACTCGTAAGAGATGTTTTTAAGATTTGGATGGATTATGAATAGTTTAGATTTAACCAAATGAACAGTCTGATAGAATTGCTAATAAAATTTATGAAATTTTGCTGGTAATTTTCTAATCATCGTGATCAATATCTTTTGACTATTTTCTTCTATAATTTCACTACCATATTAGTTTTAACAAATATTTCCTATTTGTACAATTAATAAGCAATGTGAATGATTTACGATAAAACACAAAAGTAATTCATTAATATTATTGTTTCAATTGAGATGTTAAGTATAAAACCTTGATTTGTTTAAAACAACACATTTGTTTTGAAAAGCGTAGATTTATCCAAAACGTCAACTATAAAAGTTAGAACTTTTATTTTCGTTTTTCGTTTTCATTATGCAAATTTGTTCTTGTCAAGTGTAAAACACTTTTGCAGTTAACAAAATACCTAGTGTTAGAAATCATTGTGACCAAACATGACTAATCTGCATATTTCTATTACCCAAAGGCTGGCGGTCAGCGATTGAGCCATTCTCTAGTAATTAGTATTAAAATCATAATAATTTTTGTTAAAATTGGGTGCTTTGTGTATCTATTCCTGACATCAGAAGTGGGATCGATCCATCGTTCACACACACCAGATGAGATTGAATTGGTGAAGGCGATTAAATCATCCTGTGCAGCTCCTGAACAAGTAGATTTACCGAAATTTCACACTGATTGAACAGACGCAAAGAAACGGTTGTCAGAAGTTTCAAATATTAAAACGAATTTGATTGGTGTGATCAACAAATGATTATGAGACTCTGTAGTAGTTTTATCGGAGTTTCTAGAACATGGTTTAACACTTGGTCCCAGAAAATAAGAATTGGGAAACTTTTCAAAGGGATTCTTCAGAGGCATTTCCGCCTAAGAGAAGTTTGGGTCAATTACTTTCGGATGTCGCTGTGTTTAATGGCCTACGTGTTTGAAAAAGTTAACTTGCTCAGAAATCTCCGTGCGATGTATCTTCGACAGCTAGCAATCAGAATTTCAAAAGTTATCTGAACTTATTTCATATTTGGGAACGGTACCTAAGCGAAGCACGGAGTACACTAACCGAAACCCGAATGATCCAAAGGAACCCCTCGGAAGCGACCCCGTGGAAATTATGACATGGATGGCTCTAGATCCAGACCACTAGGATGTTACCAATGTGGGAAAGACGGTCATATACAAAATACTGCAAAGATAATAATAGCAATAAAGATGTTCCTAATAGACCTTGTAGTTCAAGATTGGATAATTCAAATAAAGCAGTCACTTTATCCTCAATCATAATTTGTGCTCGTTTTGTTTTATCAAACAAAATATTGAAAAACGCAAGAATATTAAATCATATTCTAGTGGTAACAGATGCAGTAAACCTGTCGAAGTTAAAATTAACGCCTTCGAATTTCAAGAAATCCTTGATACCAGTGCCGATACTTTACTATTAGCACGACGACACATAATTAACTTTCAGCAGTTAATACAATCGTGCGTTACAACACTGAAGCTCCACTATCATGGAGGCTCTTGAGGTTCTAAAATAAAATATTGTTAATTATACAACAACATAAAAACTAAATGCTTGTAAAATTAACATTAACCTGTTTAAATGATCATTATCAAACACGGCTAAAATACATACGTATAATTTCCAAAAAAAACTAATTTTTCCAAGCTGATAAAGAGTTTTTCATGAACTACCAAAGATAAATAATATCTTATTTCCATTTGGGACATTATAACAACGATGTGATGTTCTAAAAAGAATAAATAAAAACAGGCGCCTTTGACAAAAATAAAATAGACGGCTTTGAAGTAATTCAGTCTGTCATAATTTTGTATTGTACAATTTGATATTTAGCTGGTACTAGTATTTAACTCTGAATTAGTTAATTTGTGGTAATTATTATCAAAAAGTATGGCGCAATTTTCAAATGTAGAAAATATGATATGCTATCATGTTACATACTATGTCAACGAAATTGCAAAGAAGCGCATTTATTTAAACAAATATCCAGAGAGACTTGTCAGTCGATTTAAAATACATGGTGCATTTAAAAAGCCAGTAAATCCCGTAAAAAAGGCAATGAAGAAAAAGCAAATAATTTTTATTAGCTGTTACGAAAAATCCAGAAATTTCTACACGACACATGGAACAAACAATTGAGTGGCCAACTCTACTGCTCATTTTATTTTACAAAAGAAAAAATTTTCATATAAAATCATTGGGTCGGATGAGTCAGGTTACCAATAAAGGAATTTTTAACAGAAAAGGTGCTCACTATTGGGCGAAAGAAAATCCTAGAGTTTATAAGGTGCGCAGACGCCAACACCGTTTCGGTTTTAATATTGGGCTACAATGTTCGGAATGCGAATAATAGGTACATTTTTCTATAACGGATCTTTAAATTCTGAACGATACCAAAATTTATTAAAAATGAAGTAGAAACAACTTTAGCTCATGTACCTCAAGCTGATATTGAAGATTATTGGTTTTTACTAGAGGTGCTCCAGCACATAATTCCAGAGCCGTCCAGGAATGTAAATATTCGGCAAGGTGTCCAGCAAGATAGATTGGAACATATTCGAGAGTTAAGATGGGCAGCGCGATCCCACGATATAACGCCTCATAACTTTTTTCTCTGGGGATATGTCAAAATTATATTTACGGACAGAATATTGAAAATGACAATCAATCGTGGAACTTAGTACTCGAATTATTTGAAAATATTACCCTCAAATGCTTGCAATGCTTTGAATTCAACCGTAAGACAGTGTTATTTGTGTTTGGAGAA
The DNA here is from genome assembly GCA_036346205.1 of Vesta saturnalis. NCBI lineage: Eukaryota > Metazoa > Arthropoda > Insecta > Coleoptera > Lampyridae > Vesta > Vesta saturnalis. Next base: position 17,564 of record JARFJB010001289.1, read on the forward strand.
TAATGGAGAAGTTTTTGAACAACTGTTATAAGACTTATAGGTAAGTAAGTAATTCTTACTTTTCATTTACACTAAAAACAAAATGAATTAGTAATTTTTCTTTTTACTTTCAATTTGTTTGTTGAGATTAATTTGCAATATTAAGAAACCTTTTTATGGTGTCATAATCTAATAATCATACGGGAAAGTTACTGCATCAACTTGAAAATTGCAGGTCTGTATTAAAAAATTTCGTGATGAATAATGATGGCCCATATGAGGTTCAAAACGCAATCAGAGCATCAAATGTGATACATTACTGAATTTGTAAAAAAAACCTTTCAAAATCAGTTTTCAAAATTTCAGGACCGTATTTAAAAAAATAAGTTGATGATGGCTATAAAAATAAGAAATGTCCGATTGGAAAACTGACTATGCCATGAAAAGTATTTGTATTTTGCTCTAGCATTTATAATAACACCAGAAAAAATTAAAAGAAATTTCAAAAATTCAATTTTATATCTCAAAACAAAAAATCACACCATCGGTTTTTGGCGTCATTTTATTGGTCTCCTATTTACACATTTCCCATTTAACCGGAGTTATATATCTATTACCATTTCTGAGATCCCCATAGTGAGAATTCTTATCTTGGACACAATGTTATACTTTAAAGAATTTATAATGAACCGGATACTACATGCTGCTGCTCGGATCTTAGATTACCTTGTTGTTGTCTGTTCCACTAGATACATCAGTTCGAGGTTTTCTGCACCGGATACTACATTCGCTTACGGTAACCTGCGGGATACTACATCTGTGAGTATTTTCCGACATCGGATACTGCATTCTAGCGCACCGGATACAGTCCACTGCTCACCAGGTACAATAAGCTTGGGGTTTCCTGCGGGATATTATATCAACTGTGGTTTCCGCCTACACCGCATATTCCATCTTGATATACAAGATACAACTTCCGCTACACTGGATTGTAGCCCGCTTATAGCTTACTATATAATGGAACATGATTCAATATCCCCCATTGGTTGCCTGGTTTCTCTCTCGCTCTACACCACCGTACCCTCAAGCAGGGCCTAGGGGTTTGACCTTTCCTACTATTGACCTCAACCCTGTCCGGACCCCTTGCATTCCACCGTGTCCCTTCATTGGCCTCTCCTACATGAAAACCTGCTGAACTAGACATTCTACATTACACAATCTGCTGCTGGACACTACATTGACTTCCTGCAGAAGACATTCTGCTATAATTCTTACCGACCGAACATCCGCTTAGTGCATAATGTCACATCAGGCAAAGTATTAAAAAGTTTTTTGTGTCAGAAAAGTGTTAGGAAATAACAGACTTGTTTCAATTTCCTAAAGAGTTTATGTTTGTGGCAGATTTAAGGAAATACAATTAACATAATATAACATTCACGCCATTCCCTTGCGGGTTAGGCAAAACAATCCATGCTTCTTTTATTTTGAAATCTTTCTCCATGCTGCAAGACTCATACATTGTCTCTGACGAGTTCTTTTATTTTTAAAACACTTTATCTTTATTTTATCATACATTCTACTGCATTCAGCCAAGTTTTATGCGGTCTGCCAGGCTTTACCTCTAACTTCACCGACTAAATTTGCTTTGTTAATATTTCGTTGTTCGTTCTTTCGGTGTGACCAAACCAACGTAGTGTACTACTTTTATACTTATCTGTCATCGTCTTTTCTTCGCCACACTCCTTCATCATACACTCATTCTTCATCTTATCCTTCTCGTTTTACCGCACGCTTCTCAGGAATCTCATGCCGGCGGCATTTATTTTGCTTTCGTGCTTTTTGACATACCCATGTCTCACTTCCGTGTAGTGCAATTAATGCAGCAATTTGGTTCATCGGAATATTGTGAATTTATCAGATCGCATCATTTACGATACACGCATGTACGAGTTAGTACAAAAGAATAATCGGATTTGCCGAAGCTGTATTAATAATAATAATAACAATAATAATAATAATAATAATAATAATAATAATTTGAATTTGAATTTGTTTATTTCATAAATATGTACATATTTTTTGGTCCAACAAAGACTTACGTCTTATCTGTCGGTGCCAATTAGTTTTATAACAAATAAATTATTATATTTCTATTTACTATACTAATCAAAACATTTTTTCCAACGCGAGCAGGTTCATACAATCATTGTTATGTAAATATTAACAATTTTTATCACTAATTACAATATATGTTGTTAATTTATCTAACATTGTACGTATTTTGTATTAGTTATTGTTTTCGTAGCCAATTTTGTATCCCTTTTTTAAAGTTACCTGTATTATTTGTTACAATCTGATCTGGTATTCTGTTAAATAAATATGGTACCAAACATTTAATAGTTCTTTTTCCATACTTAAAATATTTTAGAATAATGAATTTTTGTTTTCTGGTAGAATATCTATGCTCCGCTTTGATGTTCAGTTCTTCGCCATAATAGTATTGAATTAAGAAGTAATGTTTATAATATCCATTTGGTGTTAATGTGTTACTTTTTTCCAGTAATTGCGATGTGTTTAATTTAGTTCCTTTGTGTATTAATTTTAATATTTTCTATTGCAGGGATTCCAGTCTCCGAACATGGACATACTCCGCACAACCCCATACTTGAGCACCATACCGTATGATCGACTCCACTAATGCCTTATATACTATCGTCATAGTTTTAGGATCTACCATTCTGTTTTTGTTGTACTTTACTCTATATGTTTATTGTATTTCAGTTGATTGTCGATGTTTAATCCTAAATACATAGTGTCTGTAACATTTTTTATGGTTATACAGTTGCAATAAAGTGAATCATTTAAACATGAACAGGTATGTAATTTTATTTTGGGATCTTTCACTTTTTGCATGTGTGCGGTAGTGAATACCATACAAACCGTTTTGCTTTCATTAACAAACAAATTTTTTCCATGTGTCCAATTAATTAATAAGTTCAATTCTTCTTGTATAATTTTTTCACAATATTGTATATCTGTATGCGAATAATACAATATAGCATCGTCAGCATATAGATACAGTTTAGATTTTTGCGGGATACTTAACATGTCATTTACATAGAGTAAGAATAGTATTGGTCCCAGATTACTTCCCTGTGGCACTCCAAATATTATTCTCTTTTTTCTATTAGTTTAACAACTCACAAAAATGTTTAATACATTTTGATTGATTCCAGTTTTTCTTAAGTTGTGAATTAATATATCGTGCTTTCCTGTATTGAATGCTTTCGAAAAATCAATATACACGGCTATGGAGTATTTATTTTTGTCCAGTTGTGCATTTATATCATCAGTTATCTTTATTAGCAATTTTTCAGTACCTTTTCCTTTTGGTAACCGTATTGATTGGGATGGATGATATTATTTTGTCTAAATACTTTTTAGGTGTTGAGCTATGTATATTTCAAATATTTTTCTATTGTCGATAAATGCTTAACGGTCTGTAGTTTCCGTAATTTGTGGGTCACCTTTTTATATATCAGTCTTATCGATGTTTTAAGTGCCTCTGGGAAAATACCATTTGTAATGGATTGATTTATTATTTATATGTTTATATTATTTATTATTTCTAATGAAGAGATAATTTCTTCATTATTTTTAATTCCTGTGTTCTTATGTTATCATATCCTACGGACTTTTTATGTGTAGATTGTCTTTTATAATTTTCTTTACATTCTCTTCCGTACATTCTGGTATTATAAATGAGTATTTGGTTTCTCCATTATAAGTTGTCGGCGTTATTTGGTGTTGGCATGTAGCTATTAGGTTCATGACTTGTTCGTGAAAAGTGTTTGCAAAGGTATTTGCAATATTATTAGCAGTTGTTAATTTTCCCATATGTTCATAATTTTTCATCCACATTTTCGATTTTTCTTAGTTAATATATAGTTAATGTTGTCCCATAATTTTGTTCTCTTATCGTTTTCAAATCTACTCCTAAAATAACTATTTTTAGCTTCACGGATTTCACTATCTTTTTTAGGATTGGATTTCCACCTATGAAATAGTTTATCCCTCTCTCTAGTTTTACAATACAGATTTTCAGTTATCCAAGAGCTTCGCTTTCTTGTCTTTTTACGATTATTCTCATACGTTTCATTCAGTTTAGAAATTAAATTATCAGTGTAAATATTTACATCTTGGTCTCTTATTCCACTCCAATCTTCGTTCTTAATATTATTCAGCATGTAGTGTTCGTTGTACCTCTTAACTATGTTACTTTGTATACATTCAGATTTTGTAAACATTTCCTCTTCTAATTTTATTGCTAATGAGTAATGATCTGCTACTTTGTGTTTTATTACTGCTGATTTAATATGTTTGAATTTTTATCTAATGAATATGTGATCTACTAGGGATTTTTTATTCTCACCGTCTTTGATTTTCTCCCGTGTTAAATCCCTTATAGCACTTACATATCCAAACCTAGCCATCATATTTTCGTATTCATACACCCTTACAGAATTGTTATCTTGCAAATTTATATTAAAGTCTCCGACTACTAGCGCATTAGTTTTGTTATTTCCCTCTAACATAGTTTCTAATTCGTCCAAAAATTTTTTTAAGTTTGTGTCTGGAGGTCTGTATATAAATATTAAATTACTGCATTTTTATCTTTTGGAAAGTCTAAATCACAATTAATGCTTCCAAAGGTTTTCGTTTGAGTTGAATTTTCTTTAAAATCTATAGTATTCTTAACGTACATTAATAAACCACCACCTGACCTTTCTTTTCTAGGTTTAAGTACAATTTGACAACCAGGAATATTATAGTAATTTATCTCGTAATGTCTGATATTAATTTCCGATAATAATATTAATTCAAATTGATTTATCTGCAATATCACACAAATTTCATTAAAGTGTTTTCTTAGTGATCTGATATTTACATGAAAAATACTAAGTGAACTCACTTAAGTCTAAAATCATTAATAAATTGCTTCCATTCATACATACGTTACACGTTCTATATTGTATTAAATTATTTTCAATCAATTGATCGTTATCCATAATTTTTTAAAACCAAACTAATTCTATTTTATATTGATAATATAAAAATAAAATGAAAATTAAAAAATTCTTTATATTGAAACACATAATCACATAATACACTTATCAATATCACTGGTTGCAGCTATTCTGATAATGTTCTCACCTGGGGATTTTCTGACCAGCACTCTACCGTTCTTCATCCATAAAAATTTGAAAGCATGAGCAAAAGCTTTTTTCTTTGGCTCTAAAGACAAAAAATAACTTTTTATGGTTCTTCTTATCATCCAATGTTAACTTTTGCCATCATTCCTTTCCTTTAGTGATAACAATACTTTTGCCATTCTCGTTTTTTAATTTAACTAACATCAAATTAGTTTTTTTTAGTGAAATTTCTTTAACTGCTTTTATAGGTATATCTGAGCAACCAATTTTTTCCATCACTTCATTGAGTTTTAAATCTGGTGATAATTGACTATTATTATCAATACCGTGGATTTCAATAAATTTCCTTCTGCTATATTGCTCGAATTTGTTTAATCTCTCAGTTATTAATTCAATTTGCTTATCCTTTTGTTCTACCAATAATTTTAGTAACTTTATCTCCTATTTTCCTCCATAATTTTAGAAAATTTATTATCAAAATCATCAAATTTCTTTGACATAAATTCCATTGAATCCATTATTCTATTAATTAAGATTTAACCCTTGGGGTCATTTCTTGATCTATTTCCTCATCATTTATTACCACAGATGTTGCATTATTAGTTGTTTATGGTGGACGACAATTCACACATCTCCAAGATATTTTACTAGTTCTTGAATTAGATTTATATGTAGATTCTGATATAGAACATTTAAAGTGGTAATCTGTACCACATCCATAACATCTTATCTCCTCATTATCCATATCTACTTTACAATGACCGCACCTCATTTTATATACACTTTCATGACATGTAATTTTACTTATACGTTATGTCTAATTTATTTGTTAATAACAAACTAAATATTTACTTTTTGATTTAAATTATTAAGAGAGCAACAAATCACGTCCGAACACTTCAAGCGTTGGAACGATAATAATAATAATGATAATAATAATAATAATAATAATAATAATAATAATAATAATAATAATAATAATAATAATAATAATAATAATAATAATAACAATAATAATAATTATACAATGGAATTGCAATGGGTGTAAAACACATTACCCGGAAATACAGCTACTTGTGTCGGAATACAAACCTTATTGCGTATGTTTACAGGAATCGCACCTAAAAGATAAAGACACATTTATATTGAAAGGATTCAAATGTTTTAGACGGGACGACGAACTACGCTTACGAGCAAAAGGGGGTGTCCTCACACTAATTAACGAAAATACTCCTGCCACGCCCCTGAATATTAAAACTAAATTACAAGTAATAGCGGTCAAAATCGAACACCCTTTAAAACTCACTGTGTGTAACATTTATCTTCCCCATTTTACCTGGACCAAACAAGAACTACAGAACGTAATAAAACAATTACCAAAACCTTATATAATTATTGGTGACCTCAACTCGCACAACACTCTGTGGGGTTCGGAAAAAACAGACTATCGTGGACGTATAATTGAAACCATTATAAATGAATGCGATTTGGTTATGTTAAATACGGGTGAAGGAACATTCATAAATTCGCGGGCAAGCAAATTATCAGCAATCGATATAGCTATGTGTTCTCCTCAGGTAGCATACTTGCTTACATGGAAAACCCTCGAAGATCACGTTCATTCTGATCACGTACCAATCGCTATCGAGTGTAATTCACAGCCACCACAAACATCAACCGTAATGAAGTGGAACCTACAGAAAGCTGATTGGCCAAAGTTTCGCAGAAACCTGGAAAATCCTCCCGTTTCTTGTAATATTAACGAAACTGTACACACATTTTCGAATATGATTATTACTTCAGCATCACATAGTGTTCCCAAATCGGGAGGAACTTTTACGAAACCTCGCGTCCCGTGGTGGAATGCCACTTTACAAAAAGCTATCCAGGAAAAGAAAAAATCCTTCAATGTATTCAAAAAACATCCTTCCCAAAGTAATATGCTTATATTTAAAAAAAAAGAGCTGAAGCGCGAAAATTGGTATTACAAAGTAAACGTGATTCTTGGGAGGAATATGTATCCACAATAAAACCTACAACTCCCTCAACAACTGTATGGAAAAAAATAAAATCTATCAACCGAAAAGAGACTAATGTACCCATAATACTAAAGGTAAACCAAAACATCCATACGAACCAAGCAGAGGTGGCTAATATATTAGCAGAGTCATTTCAAAGCGCAAGCAAACCGTCTAACTATACAGCTGAATTCCAGCAAATGATATATGAACAAAAATTACAATTTGACAGTACAGAGACACATATAGCATATTACAACGTCCCTATACTTCTTGATGAACTGGAAGAAGCTTTGAACGACTCACGCAAATCATCACCTGGTCCGGATGATATTCCGTATGAATTCTTAAAACAATTACCTTTAACCCAAAAAGAGAAATTATTGGGGATATTCAATAAAATTTGGGAGCAGGATGTTTATCCGGAAGGCTGGAGAGAAACTATTGTTGTCCCGATTCCAAAAATAACCGAAACAAAAACGAGTCAACAAATTTCCGCCCAATTTCTCTCACGTGCGGAATGGCCAAAATACTCGAGCGTATAATCAACTCACGCTTAACCTGGCTTTTAGAAAAGAACGGATTTCTTCCTACCAACCAAATGGGTTGTACAAAATTCCTGTCCACCATCGACAACTTGGTACAAATTGAGCATCATATTCAGTCAGCCTTTGCAAACAGACATCATTCTATAGCAATTTTCTTTGATTTACAGAAAGCTTACGACGTGACTTGGAGATACGGTATACTCCGTCAATTACACACGTGGGGAATAAGAGGAAATATCTTCAACTTCATAAAAAACTTCCTTCAAGAACGCAACTTTAAAGTGAGGGTTGGAAATAAGTATTCGAATGTTTTGACGTTAGAGAATGGAATTCCCCAGGGATCAGTGTTGAGCGTGACCCTATTTGCTATTGCCGTTAGCAGTATAACTGCAAACATTGATCCACAAATTCAGAGCTATTGGTATGTAGATGACTTATCCATAATATATTCATCCAATGATATTAACTTAATCGAAATGAAACTACAAGCTGCTGTGAATACTATTGCACGTAATGCCAATTCTATAGGGTTTAAATTTTCTGACGCAAAAACACGATGTGTCCATTTTTGTCGTCTAAGACATGAACATGATGACCCCACCATTACTATATATGGAAACCCAATCAACATAGTAACACAAATTAAATTTCTGGGTCTCACGATGGATAAAGGGTTGAGATGGAAGGCACATATGGATGATCTTAAAAAAAAATGCAAAGAAGATACAAACATTATAAGGTGCCTTGCTAACACCAAATGGGGCGCTAACAAAGATGTATTAATCAACATATACAAATCCTTAATCTTATCCAAAATAGATTATGGCAGTGGAATTTACTCATCTGCCCGAAAATCCACATTGCGCCCTCTTGATACAATCCACGCTACGTGCTTAAGACTATCTATAGGAGCATTCCAAACCAGCCCGCACTTGTCGATCTACAGTGAGACCGGTTTACCACCGCTAAAATATCGACGCCATAAAATCATAATGAAGTACTGCACGAAATTATTAGCCATACAAGACCATCCTAACAACGAGATACTCCTTAAAAAGTATTTCTCCAACCTTTCCAGGACAGACCCAGCATAACCCGTCCATTGCTTTCTAGATACAACGAACTTATTAACCAGCTAGACATTGAAATCCCACCGGTATATAATATGCAATTCTGTGAGATACCACCATGGCAACTTCTACCCGCTTCATATAACCATGAACTAGCTCAACTAACATCTAAAAAAAGTACAACAGGAAAACTTAATGAAATTCTGCGTAGTTACGTTGACAAGGAAGTAATATACACTGACGCATCCAAGGGTAAAGGAGGTGTTGGGAGTGCCATAGTTACATCAGACGGACGCCATGCATGGAAATTACACAATTGGTGCGACATCTTAACCGCCGAACTATACGCAGTGTGGCAAGCCTTGAGGTACTCCGAGTACAGAATAGAAAAAACCATCTTAGTGTGTACGGATTCGCGAACGTCTATTGTAAAACTACAAAACAAATATTCCTTAGATCCACTAGTAACGAAAATTCTGGCCACCATTCACCACCTAAAAACCATTAATAAAACCGTTATATTAGTTTGGATACCATCGCATTCAGGAATACAAGGCAACGAAATAGCAGACCAAAGTGCCAAAGAGATAATACTTACTAATGAATTTAATGATATACCTATACGTCATACGGACGTGCAATCTAACGTTACGTTAATAATAAACAAGCTCTGGCAAGATGAATGGTTGCAATCAGATAATAAGTTAAAAAATTATAAAAAACATGTGGTGCGAACAAAACTCCCTCTCAACTTAAATCGTAAAGAGACAGTCACAATCACACGAATTAGAATTGGCCACACTAGATTCTCCTCGGAACACCTACTATTAGGCTCAAAACCACCAATTTGTACAGAGTGCCAATCAAAACTTTCAGTCGAACATGTAGTCCTCTACTGTGAAAAATACACCAGACTTAGAGAGCAGTATAACATAAATACGGAAGTACTGTACAGCACAGAAGCGGAAGCAATTAAGCGATTATTGGATTATCTAAAAGAATCTGAAATATTACCATGATATAAATACGAACAGTGGTTCAAGCAGCTAATGATCCTAGCAATCGATGCTGCAAAAAAAAAAAATTGTTGAATTGTTGAATTTGTTTATTTTGGCAATATATACATTTATCGGTCCAACCAAGTTTAGTAAAAACTTGTCGGTTGGTTCCGTACTAAATACAAAATATATACCTTAAATATTTTATTTTGACATTATAATGATCTATCTGACGCTATACAATTTGAAATGTAAACAATGCTGGTATAATTGATACGTTGATTGAAATATTGATGTTTAAGTACTCTATGTATGTTGTTATTATTTTTTGTTCTTAGGTGGAGTGTATAATCCATTGCTTTATTTGTCTTTTGAACACACCAATTTGGTTAGTTTGAAGTAGTTCGTATGGTAGCGAGTTGAATAACTTTGGAATGGCACACTTGAGCGACCTTTCTCCATACTTGTTAAAGTAGTGTGGTAAATGGAATGTTGTGCGCCTGGTCCCGTAGTTATGAACTAGCGGCACTACCAGGTCGTGGTCACCGTAGTAGGTCATTAAGTTAATGTATTTGAAGCCATATGGTGTCATGGTATTCATTCGTTCTAACAACTGTTGTGTTTCCAAATTCTTGTTGCCGTGGATTTGTTTTAAAATACTTAACTGTAGGCGTTCAAGTTTTTTTAAGTGACTTGCTTCCGCACATCCCCACACCCGAGCAGCATACCTAATGATGGATTCAATTAATGCCTTGTATATAATACACATTGTTTTAGGGTCTAAGAATCTGCTCAATAAATAAAAGCTTCCACAAGTTCGTTTGATTCTTGAATGTAGGTGTTCTATATGCTTCGTGTATTTAAGTTGAGAATCGATTATTAGGCCAAGGTAAGTAGTCTCCGTTACATTCTTTAGCTTTTTGCAGTTACAATTATTATTTCTTTTCAGTAAACACTCACACTCATGTGCTATAATTTGGGGTAATCTGGTTTTTTTCATGTGTGATGTTTGGAAGGTCATGGTTACCGTTTTATCTGCATTTATGAATAATTTTCTGTCATGCATCCATTTACTCACATAGTTAAAATCCTCTTGAATTTTAGTTTGACAAATTTTAAGATCTTTGTGTGAATATAGTAGTAATGCGTCGTCAGCGTACATATATAGTTCGCACGTTTGAATGCAGTCAAATACATCGTTTATGTAAATTAAAAACAGTATAGGGCCCAAGTTACTGCCCTGTGGTACACCATATTTCACTTTCACTTCTGCACTAGTTTCGTCTTGAATTTTAACTACATATTTCCGATTTTCCAGGTAACTCTTGAACCAATTTAGTTGTTTATCCCTAATTCCTATATTCTTCATGCATTTAATTAGAACATTATGGTTTACGGTGTCGAAGGCTTTCGATAAGTCTAGGAATATAGCCATTACATAATTGTTACGATCTAATTGATTATTTACATAATCAGTCACCTGTGCTAACACTTCTTCACTATTTTTCCCTTGCTGAAAGCCATACTGTCTGTTATTTATAATTCTATTTTCTTGTAAAAACTTGTTTAGATGTTTTACAACATAAATTTCAATTACTTTTTCAATTATTGGAAGTAGGCTAATAGGTCTATAATTTGTGAAATTTATAGGGTCCCCTTTTTTATAAATTGGTCTGATTACCGCAGTTTTAAAGTAGTCTGGAAAAGTAGCTTGCTTTAATGAGTCGTTAATCATTTTCGTAATCAATTTCTTGAAGATGGTAACATTTTTTTTTAGATCAATTGTTCTTACATTATCAATTCCTGGTGACTTTTTAACTTTTAGTTGATCAATAATCAGTTCAATGATGTTTTCGTTAGTTAAAGGAATGTAGAAATTGTAGTTTGTGTCACAAACAGCAATGTTGGGTGTAACGTTATGTTGGCATTTTACTACTAGATCTTCTATTTGTTGGTAAAAGGTATCCGCGAACTTTGAGACGATGTATCTTTTGTGGTACTTCTGACCGATGGTATTCATAATTTTTTCTTCAACTTTTTTCGTTTTTTTGTTCGTAAGTGATTGATTTCATTCCACATATTCCTCATGTCGCGCACTTTGTCAGCAAATCTTGACTGTAGGTATTGATTTCTTGCTTTCTTTATTTCGCTGTTAAGCATATTCCTATATCGCGTATAATTATTTCTGTAATTCGCGTTGTTTGGTGACGAGTTCCATTTTTTTAAAAGCTTGTCTCTTTGTTTAATTTTGTTATACAAGCTTTCTGTTATCCAGGCTTTATTGATATTCTTTCTGTGTGGCTTCGGTACGTATGTAATTTTACTCTGATCGTAAATTTTGTGTAACGTGTAGACTACGCTGTTCACGAATTTGTTGACATTTTTGTCTTCCATTTTATTCCAATTTGGATTTGCGATTGCATTACTAAGTTGGCGTTCATCGCATTTATTCTGACTTACGTGTATTGTGTTTTTTAATATGTTAATGGTATTTCCTCCTAGTTTTAGACACACTGGGTAATGATCTGATAATTTATGGAGTATGACTGCAAATTTATTAACTGTATAATTTGATCGTACAAATATGTGATCGATAAGTGAACTTTTTACTTGATTTTCCCTTATCTCCTCTCGGGTAATATCATGTATTACCGAACAAGTCCTTTTCCGTATAGTACATTTTCGTATTCCATTATTCTAGGATTTTCATGGTCTTGCAAATTAAGGTTAGTGTCACCGATTACGATTAAATTTGTGTGACAGTTCTTATTTTTCAGCGTATTATCCAATTCAGTAATAAATTTTTGTACATTTTATCTGGTGGTTTGTATAAAAACAGTATTCTGAGAGTAATGTGGATAAATTGCCGTATAGATACTTTCAAATTCTGTTGTATCAGTATCTAATATTTTAAATTTTATATAATTTTTAAGGTAAAACGCTAATCCTCCTCCCTGCCTATTTACACGGTGTTTCATCACAAATTGATATTATTTAAATTTTTCTCTATGTTTTCATTGATATTTATTTCTGAGAGTAATATAATATCATAAGGACATTCGTGTAATAGTACTAAAAGTTCATCAAAATATTTTTTAATTGATCTGATATTTAGGTGGAATACACTTAAGTTTTTATTTGGTGCATCTGTTTCTGCGAATTGTGTCCATTCTATAATATTTTCACAATTTTTAAAGGTATTAAAAGTGTTGATTTCAATATCTTCAAGTTTATGCATATTTACAAATACTGTTTATTGTGTTTCACGATAGGTTTAAAAGATTAAAGTTTATTGAAAATGTTTATGTAATAATCAAAACTAAAATTTAATTCTAAACGTTCATTGAAATCAAGAATTTTACTATACAAGTTTTTCTAAGTCACTTAAAGCAGACACAATTATTGGTTTATTGTTTTCGTCCTTTCTAGTTAGGATGCTACCGTTTTTAACCCATACATATTTGTAATTTATCGCGTACGCTTTTTTTCTTGCTTCTCTAAATAGAGATCTTCCTACAGGAGTTAGGTTTTCATTAAAGTAGATCCGACGATTTGCCTTTTTTTCCTCTTCTGATAAGCTCTGCCACCATTCTCGTCCTCGCTTTATCACGATATTCTTGTTTTCCTCTGCCTTCAGTTTGACTAACAACATGTTGTTATTTTTTAAAGTGACCATATTTACAGATTTATACTCCATGTCGTTGCATCCAATTTTTGCCATAACGTTTTAAGTTTATCTTCAACTGGTACCGCTTTATCACCATCTACACCGTGTATCTCTACATACTTTCGCCGTTTGTATTGTTCTAACTTATTATCGCGAGTCAATAAGGTTTCAATTTGAAGATCCTTAGTTTCAACCGACTTTCGTAGCGATTTCACTTCATTGCTTAATGATTTAACTTCCTTCCCTTAATTCCTTATTTTCAGACGTTACCTGCTTTAATGATGCTTGAACTTTATCTATCGTATCAGACATTACCTGCATTGTCGTGCTAATCTTGTCAAGATACTGTTTTAGAGCCGGATTAATTTCTAAATTGAATTCCGCGCATACGTGTTCCGTTTTAACAGTTGTTTCGAAGTAGTAGCTCCTTGCGTTAATGTTTGTTTATTATCTCGGCAAGGTTGACATCTCCATGCTTGTCTGCCAGCCTTTGATTTTCCACGTAACGTTGTCTCTGATATCGAGCATGAAAAGTGATAATTTCCATTGCATCCGTAACATTTAACCTCTTCAATATCAATAACCTCACAACAATGTTTACACTTCATTTTATCCAATTTTTAGAAATTAATTTTGAAACACATAAAAATATTAATGCTTGAATACAGTTTGATGTACTTTATACTAATTCAACAGCTTTCTTACAGAAGTAACTGTGTAGAGCACAAATTACGTCTTTACTCGAGGAGCGTCAGACGAAAATAATAATAATAATAATAATAATAATAATAATAATAATAATAATGGTAATGTTTATGTCTGCAAAGTTTCTTATACAATTAAACAAAACAAAAACATTCTTACAGAAATTAGGTACCTCCTTAGGAGAACTGCATTGGAGGTTACCATCAAAATCAAATTAACATAAACTTAACTTACTATAAACATTTCAAGTAAATTGAACTGATTAAGAACTTTATGTTACATAGGATTATAGTAGTTATATATAGTGTAGTACTAGTGCTGGTGGAGGTGGGCTCATACTTTAATATAGTAGTCACAAGATTAATGTGAGTTAGTATTACAGATAGAATAGTAAATGATATTTCG